>LPNX010411427.1:992835-1035065 GCA_001517045.1 Pseudotsuga menziesii
TTTATATGATGAGAGAGAAGTCATTTCATTAAATCCAAGATTACAATGTGCAACAATACAAGAATCAGAAGATTTACTAGAATTTTGGTCATCTTTCTTCTGGTTGTGCTTGTCTTTGATGGAGTCCCATGAAGCCCAACACTGATCTGATGTGTGCCTAGTCTTTACGCAACGCTTGCATTGCAAGTATGATCTTTTGCTTCTGCCCCCTCTGCCTCTGAAATTTCTTCTTCTTCTGCCTCTCTCTTTGCCGCAATCTCCCTTGGAAGGGTCTTTGGATTGGTCTTTGCCGGCAAGGGCAGCACCAATACTAGATGCCAAAGAGTGCATATTTACAACTGTTAGTGTAATTTACAATAATGAACTTAATATGACACAGAGAAATAGAAAAATAATAACCTTGCAGGTCTACAGTCTCTGCCAAGGTGAATACAATCTCAACTTCAGGTTTTAAAGTGATACAATGACAGTATCGCAGCTTCAATTCACAACAATTCAAGGAGAAGAAATTCAGTACCAATTCGCAGCCTTCATGGTCTTATGCAATGGGTAATTTCGCCAATGCAGACAGCTGAAGGATGTCCCAGCAATGTTCCAGGGTTAAATTCAAAATCGCAGCATCAAATTCATAGCAGTGGCAACTCATCAAACATCATGGCTCATACAACAATCTGAGGCTCATACAACAACCTCATCATTCGTGACTTATACACAGCATTCACGGCCTCTTTCACTCTCCACAAATGAACATGTTTACAGAATTTATGCACAAAATAGGGCAAAATTAGGTTTTGTGTCAACTGTCACAAACAATTATAGCTCCAAGAGTTTACCTTCACGCAGTTTCACAGCTTCACAGGCTTCACTCAGGCACAGCTTCACGGCAGGCACACGCAGGCTTCAGGCTTCAGCTAGCTTCAACGTTGATTGCAAGCAGCTTCAACTCTTCATCCGTGTGCCATCAGCATATATCAGTCGCAATATATAACATATGCATTATATTAATCTCCAGCGCAGGCTCTTCAACACAATAAATCAACGCATATATCAGTCACTTAATATATCTATGATATATCACCAAGACGAGATCTCTGTCTCAATATCAATGCAGCATGGTGAATATCTCAATACAAAGCATCTTCAAGTCGCAGTCCACACAGATATATATCAACGCATCATGGTGAATATCTCAATACGAGCTCTCTGTCTCAATATCAATGCAGCATGGTAAATATCTCAATACGAGCTCTCTGTCTCAATATCAACGCAGCATGGTGAATAGATATTAGAGCTATCTTATTCATGATCACTTAAGCCTCTCATCTGTAGAACGATCCGGCCACCACTAATTGGACATATGATGTCTACGCGAGCAGCTGGGACATATGTCACGAGTACTGGTGGTGTATCAGCTCATGATCATAATGATGCCCATTTTATCCAAAGACGCACAGGCGGTTATCATCCCAACATCTGGAACGATGATATCATAGAGCGTCTATCAACTCCTTATGGGGTAATAGATCAACCGTCACACATTGGGTATCAACGCAGTCTATATTGCAGATACCAACGCAGTCTTCACACAAATAAATATTGAAACTTTATTTAAACCCATGATTATCATATAAAGACAGTCTCGATAGCAGCAAAGTCAAAATATAATGGAGCGATGAGAAATGAAGAGGCGGCCCCAGAAATTAGGGTTCACTTCAGTGGTAGATTGCAATACACAGCGCAGCATATATTATTTCTCCATATGCATAACCTTCTGTATCAAATCAAGAAATGCTCCAAATTCACAGCAGAAATTAGGGTTTGTATTAGAGAAATCTCCATGCAGTCAAAGATATAGATATATGGTATACTCACGCAATCAAGGATATATGGGAAATGATGAGATATGGTATACAATATGGTCATGGATGTTTTCAGAAATCGCAGCATCTCACAAGGAATTCGTACCAATTACCCATCAAATACAGCTAGGGAGACTGTCAACATATGGCTTACAATACAAAAAACGTTTCACTTCAATTCAGTACAGCAAGGGAGCCACAACAGGCACACCCTTCACGTAGAATCATACAACACCCTCACGCTCACGTAGAATAATATTCAACACGCTGGGATTGAACAGAGAAACGGAGGAGACCAAAGCACAGTTCTGAAAAAATAGGGTTAGGTAATTAAAAAAATTAGCAGAGAATAAACGCAGGCATGAGGAGTAACGCATACACTGCATGCGACTCCACTGGAAAACTGATGGAGCAGTCTGGCAATGGACTGGCAAGCAGAATGCCATTAATGGGCAGAAATGCAGCAGGAGTTATGGCAGACAGCCTTGCTCTGATACCACTTGTTGGTAATAACTCCCGATTCAATTTCTATTCATGGCTAAAACATTAATTTATAGATTACAATGAGGCGGTTGATTACCAGCCTTTTCGCCTTCCTATCTATTCATATTCCTATTTATTATTTATTTACAATAATCCTGACGGGCTATTCTAACACATTCGATGCCAAAAAAACGTCGTTTAGGGCCTCAAAACGGCTCCAGAAGTTTAGGACCCAAAAACTGCCAAAAATAGTAAATTTTACTACAATTAAGGAAACCAAAAAACTGAAAGAAACAATTGTGGGGGTCCAAGTGGAATAGGTGAATGGCCACCAATATCCTCTTGGATCATTCCTCCCCCCTTAGGAAGCAATGGTCCCCATTGCGTTGAGTTCCTCCATGAGATGAGGAAACTTCGGCTGAACTTGGTCTCTAGTGAGCCACTTTCCATGGTGAAGGAGTTGGCCTGCTTTGTCAACTCGATATAGCTGGATGTTCTGCTGGCGGGTGTTCTTAATATGTGTGTCCATAATTCGATCAGTTGTGGCTTGTTCCATGTAATTAGGGTTTAACTCTTTTGGTGTGAGTTGTTCTGCCACGTCTGATGTGTCTAGTAGACGTGGAAAGTAGGGCCAAAGGCGGTCCACATTGAACACTGGGTGCAGACCAAGGAATGGTGGAATACTAGTCTTGAAGGAATTGTCCCCGACAGCCTTGGTGATGGTGTATGGCTCATATTGGAGCGGGCGAAGCTTACGGTGGGGTCGAGCGAGGCGCTCCTTCTGCAAATGTAGCCACACTTTGTCGTCCACATGGAAGTTGTGTTGCACCCGATGCTAATCGTACTTTTGCTTGTACTTAGCATTGTATCTGTCCAATATGTCATGAACCTATTAGCGAATGTGTTGAATGTGCTTAATGAAGCTGTTCGCCTTAGAAACTTCAGACTGGACATGAGTTGAATCAACCTGAGTAGCTGTAAATGGCATGGCTATGTCAATGGGACATAGTGGCTGGAATCCCAAGCCCACCTGAAAGGGGCTGTGGTCGGTTGAGTTGTGGAGGACTCGGTTATAGCTATGTTGTACATAGGGGAGCATCTACACCCATGTACGTGGATGCTTTGAGTTGTACATGCATAAAATGTGTACGATCATCCAGTTGATGACCTTTGTTTGGCCATAAGTCTGGCGATGGAAAGCTGTGGACTTTGTGAGATTGATGTCTAGCATTGACCATAAGCTAGACTAGAATGTACTAAGGAACTTGTTGTCTTGTTTTGAGATTATAGATTGTGGGATCCCAAAGTGTACCCACGCTCGTTCAAAGAAGAGTTTAGCAGTGGCTTCTGCTGTGATATTATTCTTGTAGGCCGCCATTATGGCCATCTTTGAGAATCTGTCGACGACCACAAACAAACAGTTGTTTCCGTGCTTAGTAGAAGGAAGGCCTGACATGTAATCCATGCAAATGGATTCCCAAGGTTGACTTGGGGTAGGAAACGGAATATAGAGGTCTTGATTTTTGATGGACAATTTGGAAATAGCGTAGGCAGTGCAGGATCAGATGTACTTACTGACATCCTGTCGAAGGTTTGACCAATAGAAATACTTCTGCAGTACTACCATTGTTTTCTTGACCCTGAAATTCCCTGTGACCCGACTGTAGTGCACTTCCCAAATCATCTTAGCATGCTCGCTTGAAGGAACACAAAGGTGTCCCATGTGACATAGTAGTGCATCCTGGAGGTGAAAATTTGGAACTTGGTTTCCCTACAAGAGCATCCTGTATGTGTGGCTAAATTCTGGATCGCTCTTGTAGAGAAGCGGCTAATCAGAGGTCTCGTGCCCACAAGAGTTGAGCATGGTGGTTATCGCCATGATCGGTGGCCAGCTGAGGTAGTTTGCAACATTATTGGTGCTTCCCTTATTGTACTTGATATTCAAATGAAACTATTGTAGATATGTGGACCACTTCTTATGGTGAACGTTCTGTAACTTCCCTTGTGTTTGTATGAACTACAGGGGTTGATGGTCTGTGTGGATGATCGTTTCCTTCCCCAAAATGTAATTCTTCCATTGTCGGCAAGCCTATACAATGGAATACATCTCTTTTTTATAAGTGGGATATTTGCTGACTACGTCGGACAGTGTCTCACTGTGATATTCCACTGGATTCCCTTGTTGAGTAAGGACTGCCCCAATAGCATAGTTAGAGGCATCTGTCTCGATCTCAAATGGTTGTTACAAGTATGGTAATGTGAGCACTGGGGCACAACAGAGGCGATGTTTCAATTTTGCAAACGCCTTCTGTTGAGTTTTCAACCAGAAGAATGTTGCTTTTTCTCCTCCCTTGGTAACTTGACTCAAGGGCCAAGTGATATGAGAGATTCCCAATATGAACTTGTGGTAGAAATTAGCAAGACCCAGAAAGCTGCGATGCTCTGTTTGAGTAGTTGGGGCTGGCCAATCCCGAATGACTTGGATCTTGGTTGGATCCACATGTACCCCATACTCATCAATAATGTATCCCAGACACTGAACCTGGGTCAAGCCAAAAGTGCACTTGTCCAAATTGGCACACAATTTGTGGTGCCGCAGCATTTGGAGGACCTGTCTGATGTGGTGGAGGTGGTCTTCCCAAGTTTGGTTGAATATCAGGATGTCATCCAAGTACACTGCTACAAATGAGTTAGTGAATGCCCGCAAGATGTCATCCATTAGTATCATGAAGGTTGCAGCAGCATTCGTTAGCCCGAAAGGCATGACCAACCATTCAAAAAGGCCTTCCTTATCTTTGAAGGAAGTCTTCCACACATTGGTCAGTTCGATCGGTACCTGGTGATACCTAGAATTTAAGTCGATCTTGCTAAAATATTTCACCCCTTTAAGCTGGTCTAGGAGGTCATCAATTCGTGGGATGAGGTACCTATTCCGGACAGTGATCTTGTTCAGCGCCTGAGTCTCCAAGTCCCATCCTTCTTCTGTACCAACACGATCGATCTCCCACAGGGATATGAACTTGGCTGGATGTGACCCTTCTACAGTAGCTCCTAAATTTTCCTCTTGATTTCATCATTCTCCAGAACAGAGCGTCGATAGATCGGTCCATTGGGAAGCGACACACCTAGGGTCAGATCGATGGGGTGCTTGACCCGACAGTGTAGAGGCACCCCTGTGGGTGAGGTGAATATGTCTTGGTACTCCTCCATGACCTTGTCCATTTGTTGTTGTCATGCAGATGGGACCTGTTTAGAGGTTGTGGCCATGATATTCTTCTTGCCCTGAGGGCGGATCATCAAGGAAACAAATTTCTCAGTTTTGGAAATGAGCTTACTGCATTGTTTTGCAGTAACCAAAGAGGTAGCGGCAGGAGGTGGTATCTCTGGTATCATGTACAACTTATTTCCCAAGGTAATAATAATAGTGTGAAGCTGAGACTCATACACAACATATCACTTCCATAAGTATGGTTGACCTAATAATACAACAAAAACATCAATAGAAGAAATATCACATAATACCTCATCGGTGAAGGGCTTGATGCTGTAGGGAAGGCGGCACTATTGGCTGACGCGGAGATCTCATCCTTGGTGAAGCCTCCTGATGGTGTATGGATGTAGGTGTGTTATGGTCGGCAAGCCCAACCGCTTCATGAACTCTGCTGAAATGAGGTTCTTTTGGCTCCCATTATCGACAATGAACTATAGTGGGGAACCCTTTACCCACATCTGGGAGTGGAAAAGATGCTCCTCATCCTCTGAATCTTCTGGTTCTTCCTTTTGGATATTCATGGTGGCAACAGTGGCATTGGGATCTACATCGATAATATTCTTCCCTTTGTCATTCCCCTTCTTGGGTTCTGATTCAGTGTCAGAGTATGCATTTGATTTAGAAGCCTTTATCTCGGCCACTAGTAACTACTTGGCTCGACACTCACTGGTCTTGTGAGTGGGGCTCTTATGGAACTCGCACCACTTTCCCACTTCCTTCTTTGTCTTCCTAGTGTTGCTCTTTGCTTTCAGCTCTGGCAATTTTTATTGAGTCACCATGCCTTGGCTGTGTCCTTGGTTCTGTGGTTTGGGGGCAACTTTCGCTTGCTTCTGATTCGTAGATCCAAAGTCTTGCTTTTTCTATTTGAATTTTTTCTCAATTTTGGCAGCATACCGGTATGTCGTACCAAGCGAGGAGATGTCGAGGAAATCCATTTCCTCCTGAATGTATCTATGTAGAAAACTGCGGTACTTCAGCACCAAATGTTTATCTAAATCTTTGATACCTAACTTGGTGCATAGGGTATGGAACAGATTCATCATCTCATGCACATCTTGATCTCTTTGTTGGCACAGTATAGTCCATTGTATGTACTTGTCCTCATAGATCCCCATGGGATAATATTGTCCCTTTATGGCATCTCTAAATGAATTCCAAGTGGGTACGACCGAGAACAAAGAGGGTTCCTCCTCATCCTTTCTCTTGTAGTAGGTTTCCCACCAGTCCTTGACATGGGGGGTGGCTTTAAGTAGTGCAAAAGTAATATTTTTCCGGTCGAAAAAGTCCTGAACCGAGAAATATCCTTCTAATAGATTCAACCATCTATCTACGGTGTCTGCATCTATTCGACCATCAAATATGGGAATGTTGAAGTTTACTTGTACCTTAAAATGGGTTGCACCTCCAGAGTGGCTGCTAGATACAGATGTACCGCCAGTGGGAATTCGTTGAAGGATCAGGGCAAATTTATCCATCATTGCGTTCCTTTGTTTTTCAAGGGCCTCCTCGAGCAATATTTTGATAGGATCTTCTGTGCCCTCATATTTCTTTTTGTCCCCCATGGGATGCCTTTGGGATTTGCGAGGATGATCTTTTAGAGGTTCAACCAGCTCTAGCCCTAACTCTTTATACCCCTCCTTCGTTTGGGATATGCGAAGAAGGATTGAGAAAGAGCAGATTGCTCTAATACCACATATTCGGATTTATGCATGAATGCAACATAATACACAAATAACCATAGAAACAAATATGCAGCAGAAATAACACTTCATTTCATTAATCAAAGGGCTGAAACTTGTTTACATACATAATGGAAATAAACTAGCTAGAGTGCTGGTAGCTTATCTCTGAGAATAGATGTGGAGGCTACATGCCTCTGAACTCTATGTTATAATGAGGCTCGAAGGCATATATATTATTGATAAATAATGGAAACCCTACACATCCAAAAACCTAACCCTAGGAGGTGAAATGCCAGAATTTGGGCCCCGTTAGGTAACTTGGTACATCAATTTCTCGGGGTCGTAACTTTGGCATACTATGTCTGTTTGACACACATGATACATTGTTAGAAATATCTATTCAAGGAATACATCCATAAATGGAAAATATTAAGTCTAAAAGGGACTTATACTTTCCCAACCATTCGATGCCGAAAGAACGTCATTTAGGGCCTCAAAACGGCTCCAGAAGTTTAGGACCCGAAAACTGCTAAAAATAGTAAATTTTGGTACAATTAAGGAAATTGGAAAACTGAAAGAAACAATGGTGGGGGTCCAAGTGGAATAGGTGGGTGGCCACCAATATCCTCCTGGATTAGATGCAGACCACTTGATCATTTATGTTGTCAATGACATATGCACGCCCGTCGCGATGCAAATTATACCTCCGCTTCAGCTTTGCTTTCAGCTTCTTATCGTTGTCTTTTCCTTAAAAATACTGTGATGGGTTAGGCCCCTCCTTGGGCAGCCCTGTGATATCCGTAATGAGAGCGATCGGTCGGTCCATCCATAGAAAATAAACATGGAAGCACACTAAGAGCTACTTCGCGGATGCGTTGGCTTTCGTTAACCACCCAAAATGTGGCATGCTAATGAGGACCAACAACCCCGATATGTCCATGTTACAGAGAGAAATTCCTATGGCTTGGAGTACCACAACAGACAGCTTGACTCCAGAAATCAATCCTTTCCAATATGCAATAAAAATTAAATGTCTAATACTAAAGGATCAGACCTCGTACCTTATTCCGGACGGTTGAAGTAGATCCCTGTTGAGCTTTCCAATCTTCAGCTTGAATTGCTATATTACTTCCTCAACAACAAGTAAACAATACAAGCATTCTATATATCATGGTGTTAGATATATTCTAGCATATATAATCAATACTGTAAAAGCATTTGACATGATCCCATGGATAAAATATTCATTCAAATACACATCATTGGACAGGAATAGATATTTCTATTAATATAAATCAGAGATTACAAGATACAACCTCTGACGGCATGTCTGCGAATCGGAGAAACTGAATCCCCCACTTCAATCCTCCATCTCTCGATAGCAAGCTCACAAGCAAAAGGCAAGCTTGGGAAGAACACAAAAGTGCTCCAAGGGACAAAGGGATGTAGACTCAATCATAAGTTCCGGCAACAATGGACTATAGTTTTGTTGCTCTCAATTCTCTCTTATGCCTTCAATGTACCAAGGGGTTCCTTATATATCTTTTCAAAGGGGTAATGCAAGGTCGAATCCGAGCGATCTCAAGGCATATGGAAGGCCAAGAGTCAGATGAGTCAGATCCATGTCAAGGAAAACTCCAAAAGGATTTGGATTATGCACACATCCCGATGTACGCGGTTATATGGGTCAAACCCGCGTATGTACACGCTTATAGGGTTAAAAGTCGCATATAGCATTTGTCATGTGTTTTTAGGGATGATCAAGGAAACATCAAAGGACAAAAAATGGTCCATAGGGGCTAAAGAGTCTACAGCGGGACAGGGGAAGGCCATACAAAGTGTGATTCACTTGGAGTGGTGAAATACGCTATAATAGATGCCCCCTAATGTATGAGATCAGAGGGTTTATACGATGACTGAAATACATTATAAGTCCATCCCAAAAGTGGAGTGATGAAGGATCCCAAATGGAAGGCCAGCCACCCAATCAACATAGTACAATAATACAACTCTGCATATAACTGCAAGTACATATAGCAGTCCCAGATACATAAGAGTACAATGGCCATGAATAGGCATGATACATGATGTCACATATGAGGTCATAGCCACGTACAATATACATAGATCAGAATCTCCATGATGAAGATATACAAAGGACCATGATCTCTAAAATGGCTGAAGATATATAATAGATCAAGATCTCCATAGTGGCTGGAAATGTCTGACATATACTGGAATCAAGTCATGAGAGCTGAAATCTCATGAACACTGGCATGATCAAGGAGGTAGCATATAAGAGATGCCACCAATCTGGAAAGTCTTCTACACAAACCGCTACGAGTACATGTCATACTATGCGAATAGAGTTGTCGAGGTCGAACATAGTAGTCCATCGTCTGATTACCTGTCATTAATGTATACCGTTAACAGGCACGAGATCACCCACCAATGATGAAAATGGGAATCAAGGTACTAAAGTGCAAACTAACAAGTGTGAATAGATGTGTTGAGGTCGAACACTTGAGAGGATCCATCGATCATGGGACATTGATGTATTCCCAAGAAACTGTCGATGGCAAGAAAACCTGCCACTGATGACTGCAAGTCTCAAGGCACTCAAAATGACTCTAGATTCCAATCCCAGAATAAATGATCCGAAGTCGATGGGATGAAATCCACTGGAAGGAGGGAATTATGGCATCCCCCATCATCCAACATGAGGTACACAGCAAAGCTGTATAATGTGGAAGGACTCGATCATAAGGTGCACGAACCAGTAACTGTACTGGGAATGGGCGACTTAGGTTTCAACTTCCTTTGAACAAGAGCATAACGGAGAATGGTGACTGAATGAAGGCATCATAGACTCGATATCCAAACTGGGACATCTCTGTGACACAGGAGGCATCAACAGAGGCTCCATGGGGACTGGAATCTTAACCAGTCGGTGGAGATAAACTCAAATAAATGAGTACAGCTCCTAAAGTCAAACTATAACCCAACCAATGGATGTGATATACAGTGCTCTATTCGAAGGCGACATGACTCGACAGCTGCCAAACATAACATATTTCCTTGTCCGGCTTTTTGGTTTTTTTATTTTTTTGGACTTTTTTAGTTATTTGAAAACCTTGAAAAAATAATAAACTAGCTTTATAGTTACAAACTACGAGGAGACGCGTGTCATAATGGCAAACAAACTAGTTCCAAGCAGTGGAACATACCTATGCCCAATGCAAGGATACATGTGTAGGATATCGACACTCGGGGGAAAATACCCTCCCGGTAAAAAGGGAATCAAGCTATGAAGGATATAAAAAATGGCTCTGCATGGCTAGACATGAGACAAGCTCGGGCTATATGGCTGAAACGCAATGTCAGGGGAGCCGGCATAAAGCTCAATGAGGCAGGCAAAGCTCATGATAATGCATTCACAACTTGACATGAGGGAGTCCTAAGGGAAATAGGCCAGCATAAGATCAAGAGGAGTATGAGGCTCTTGCGAAATGTCATGGCAGTACTATACAACGGACTCCCACACCCTAAAGGAGAAAACGTCAGCATGGGCACCAAATGAAAATAAGGTGCTAACTAGGGTACCCATGTAAGGTGAAGCTCTACCACTCACATTATGCCACTTCTAAAGCAGCAAGAAGGTTCCGTGACATAATAGAGTGGGTTTGTACCTAAGGACATGGTGATATGGTCATAAGGTCATGCAAAATGCAAACGGTGGTGAAACCTAACCTATATGCCAGTTTAGTCATGACAGCTAAGATCGGCATGAACAGGTCAATCCGATGGCTGAAACGACACTGAAAAAGGTCTTCTACATCACAAGTTATGTCAAAACGGTCCAAAATGGTTAGAAAATGTCGAAACTATAGGAAAGGGGGTAAAATTTTCAAATATTTGAAATTTTTTCTATAAATAGTAAAAAATAGAAATCATTTGAAACTTTTACCCATTTGAGCTCTGATTTTCAACTGCAAATTCTAGGAGATCCAGCCGGCGGAATTCACAACCGTTTCTTCCAGGTATTTACTCATGTTCTCCTCTTGCATTTTGATATAATTTTTGTAAATTTTCATGGTTAAATGAAGTTTTTAAGCCATCCTAAAGTGTGCACTGCGGCCCACACAGATATCAAGGTTTTTTCCGCGTATAGGGTTGGCTATACGCGGAAAATGGCCTAAAACCCGCGTACATACGCGGCTATTTGCAAAACAGTCGCGTATGAGGCCGCGCAAGTGATTTTTCAATAAACTAATGGATAATTTTGCAATTTATTTTGTAGGATGGTGCTAGAGTGGAGAGAGCGTGAGCACGGTGAGGTAGAGGAAGCAGTAAGGGTTGACTTAATGACTCAACAAGCTTTACGTGCATGCAGACTCTACAAGTTTTGGTGTCTTGGTGGTTTGAGGGCCAAACCAAGACTACTACAGATGCTGGTAGACTATTGGGATACAGACTTTGAGTTCTTCCGTATTGATGGGATGTCCCTCACCATAGAGGTGGAGGACATATACTTTATCACTGGTATTTCTAGACTATGGGAGGTGGTGAACCTTTGTTCCCGAGGTGGGCCAGGGTGTGGCTTGACTATCGATGAGTACATAGCCGTGTACTGTTTTCCAGACACTGAGAAGGTGGGGAGTCAAGTCCCTACCAATGCTATACAGGTGTTGGGCCTAAAGGCCATATTACTGACACTAGGCAGGATATCAGTCTTAGCATCACTCCACCAGGCCTCGCGGCCTCTGATGTTCTATGCAGTGGAGTGCATGAGACCCACGGTCTATGACTAGAGTACGACACTACTGAGCAACATGAAACACCAGCTCAGTGAGTGTAAGGTAGGTAGGGTACGGAACTTCGGGTTTAGCAGTATTCTGAGCATGTTTTTCTTCGAGCGTGTTCCTGGATTGAGCCCTAGAGTGGACGTTCCTCTCCACGGGGTTCGAGATCCGTCCCAACGGCGTTGGGCAGATGCGATGCGCAGACTGGGGGGTTGTAGGGTGGCCAACCCATATGCAGTTGACTTCTTTCCATGGTGGTGATGACAGATTGTTTCCATTGATGACTACCCCTATGGAGGGATAGATTTCTGAGGGGACCCGGACATGCCATTGCCACTAGGATCGGCATATGGAAATATAGGTAACGAATCTCGACCCTCACTCTTTTTAAATTTTTTGAGTTATTTAATTTTTTTGTATTTTCTTGATTATGTGGAATCAAAAAGACATGTTTTTGCGCGACAATACATAGTGACATCTACCATTTGTGTGCAGATGTGGGACAACGACGGCCAGAGGGATTCCCTCGTCATAGACAGAGGGGAAGAGGAGATGACATCACGGGTGTGGATGCGGAGTGAACGCTCTAGAGCATTCATACCAAATTTGTGAGACTGACTCATAGAGTTCCCATGGCGCAAGTCAAGGACTTGCCTGAGGCCATGCAACGGTAGGTGGTGGGTGTACCATGTGCATGGGTGCATTTATTTCGACGGCTAGCTAGAGCCGTAGTGACGTTCCATGATCACAACCCTCCTCCTTCTCCACAGGATTAGACACTTGGGAGTGTATTCATTTTGTACGACCGTGTATTATATGATGGTGCCTTTAAAAGCCCCAATTTTGTATTATGACACTATGTATTACCACTTTTTTGATGTATATAAAAAAGTTTTATGGTGATCGATTTATTTATTTACATGTGTAAAAATTGTGTTTGTGATTAATTTACTATGAATGAAACAAATGCCAATCTAACACGTAGTTAGCATATGAGTCAGCAACTTGAATATTATTTCTTGGAATTTGTATATATGTTATACTGTCAAATTGTTGTTTTAACAATCTCACACGTAAGAACCTTCTTAATAACGTCAGATCTCTAACATGGTACAAACCATTGAGCCATGACACTACTAACTCCGAATCAAGACGTACCTCAAGAGATAGAACGCCATGTAGAATGGCATCCCATAGAAGCTTAATAGCGGTGCTATATTCAACAACATTGTTGGAAGATGGCCGTAGACATACATCTCCTAAAGACAGAACCTGACATCTCCTAAAGACAGAACCTGACCCATAGGAGTATAAATCACCCAAGCAGCAGAGGCTAAGTGTTGAGTGTGACGGCTTGCACCATCCGCGAATCCTATGTAGGTGGAAGATTCCCTTGACATCTGCCAAAAGAAATGGAAACTAATCACAAACCCGATCACGATAAGAAAAAGACCTAACTATGCAAAGCTGTACACTAATATACAACAAGCAGCCTTGGCTAAAGATCATGCATAGTATTTTTTAAGATAGGGCCCATTTCTAGGCTCCACCAAAGTTGTTCCTTCGTAATCGACTAACTCATCGGCACCCTTCTCTAACACACGCTTGACCACGTAAGAACCATGCCACATAGGATTGAACTTCCTTGCCCCCAAGGGTTCTTTCAGTTGATCCCACAAGAGGACCAAGTCTCCTTCACTAAATACTCTTGGATGGACAGATTTATCGTACTGGACCTTAGCATGACGCTTATTGACCTCTAGAGCCACCAAGGCGTCTCGACGCTGCTCATCAAGTTGCTCAAGGTGAACCAAACGCTCCTCCAAAGGTGAAGTGTTTGGTAAGAGTTCCACAGCTAGCTTCAACGAAGGAATTTCGCATTCAACCAGCAATATCGACTCCATTGCATACACAAGCTGATATGGAGAAAAACCAGTGGCAGTCTTAACCACGGTTCGATATGCCCACAAAGCAAGATATAACATAATGTTCCAATTCGTCTTGCTTTGTGCGATGGTTCGTTGGAGAATAGATTTGAGTGATTTATTCATTGCCTCTACCTGTCCATTCGCTTGGGGGTAGTAAGAAGAGGAGTGATCTTGCTTATACCCTAACTTGGATGCCAACTCTTCCATCATATGGTTCTGAAAGTGCGAGCCATGGTCAGTGAAAAGCTCTTTCGGAATCCCAAACCGAGTAATGATTTGGTTGAATACAAAGTGAGTGGCGGTCTCACCGTTGGATTTTACTGTAGGCATAGTATTAGCCCATTTCGTGAAGTAATCAACAACCACTATAATGTGATGGTGCCCCCCAGCGGAAGCTGGGTTGCAATCCATAAAATTGAGCCCCCACTTAGTGAAGGGACTGACGGTGATAATGGGATGTAACAGGGCAGGTTTCGAGCACATATTACGTGTGAACACCTGGCAAGGGTGGCACCTCTTGACCGCATCAACACAATCTTTAAAGATCGACGGCTAGAAATAACCCGCTCTCAAAATATTTTGAGCTGTAGAAAGCCCAGATAAATGAGTGGCGGTCTCACCGTTGGATTTTACTGTAGGCATAGTATTAGCCCATTTCGTGAAGTAATCAACAACCACTATAATGTGATGGTGCCCCCCAGCGGAAGCTGGGTTGCAATCCATAAAATTGAGCCCCCACTTAGTGAAGGGACTGACGGTGATAATGGGATGTAACAGGGCAGGTTTCGAGCACATATTACGTGTGAACACCTGGCAAGGGTGGCACCTCTTGACCGCATCAACACAATCTTTAAAGATCGACGGCTAGAAATAACCCGCTCTCAAAATATTTTGAGCTGTAGAAAGCCCAGATAAATGACCACCACACGCCCCTCCATGGTAATCATTCAGCACAACCTCAGCCTCATCATGAGTTAAACAACGTTGTAAAATGGAATCTACCCCACGGCAGTACAAAGTATTGTCCACTATAAGGTAGTTCTTAGAGATGTGACGTAATCGTCGTCGTTCATCTCGCGAGAGGTGAGTAGGGGCCCTCTGTGTTTGCATATATACTATGATATCCCCATACCATGGGTCTAGCGTAGAGATTAAGAAGATGTGTTCATCGACAAATGTATCTTCACATACCAACTCCTTGGTCTCACTCGAAAAATCCGATATGAGTTCTGCAAAGACTAAAGACTTCTTTGATTTTGCTGAAACAAACTCGAGATCAAATTATTACAGAATGACAATCCATTTATTATACTTTCCCCCAATCATCCTTCGTGTGAGGATGAACTGAAACAGATTGACATGAGCCACAACCAAGGTTTGACGAAGGAGAATATAATGTCTCAAACGCTGAACCACATGTACGGTAGCTAAAGCAAGCTTCTCGACATGAGAATAACGAATCCCTGCTTCATTAAGGTTTCGGTTCAGATAATATATGACATGCTCTTGGAGCTCCTCATCCTCTTGAACCAAAACCATACTAATCGTCTCTAAGGATGCGGCCACATATAATAGAAAATCACAGCTATAATTCGGAGGACTAATCACCGGGGCCGATGCTAGGGCTCATTTGAGTGCATCGAAGGACTCCTGGGCTCGCTCATCCCATTCAAAGGGAGTATCCTTCTTCAAGAGACACATAAAGCCTCTAGTCAAATTGGAAAAGTTGACAACAAATCTTCGTAAGAAGTTTGCCATGCCTTGCAAACACTGAAGATGACGAATATTCTTTGGGGGAGACAACTGAAGTATTGCCTCAACCTTCAAAGGGTCGACTCTTATACCCTCCTTTGAAACGATGAATCCTAACAAACGACCTGACTTCACGCAAAAGATGCACTTATGAGGATTTAATCTAACTAAATAGTGCCAGCATCTTTCGAATACCAATCTCAAGTGATAGGGATGACGCATTCTCATACGAGAATGAGCAGTGAGGTCATCCAAAAATACTTCAATAATAGACTTGAGATCGTGGAAGATCAAGGTCATCGCCCGTTGAAATGTAGCTCTGGCATTTTTAAGGCCGAAAGGAATTTTTCGATATGCAAATGTTCCCCAAGGACAAATAAATGCAGTCTTGTGTTGGTCCTCAGGTTTAATATGTATCTGATTATACCCGGAAAAGCCGTCCATGAAGGAGAACACCTTGCTACCTGCACACTCATCCAAAATCTGATCAATAAATGGTGTGGGGAAGTTATCCTTAGGACAGGCACGATTCAAATCGCGGAAATTAGTGCATATGCGGATCGCTCCCTGCTTCTTATCTACCGGAATGGGGTTTGAAACCCACTCCGCCAAGGGAATGGGATAGATGAAACCGACTTTCAACAGCTTCTCTACCTCTGCCTTAATGGCGGGTGCTTTCCCAGGATTCACGGAACGTAAACGTTGTCGAACAGGATTAGCGTTGGGGTAAGTCTTAATCTCATGTTCAACAATTCGAGGGTCAATTCCTGGCATCTCATCGTAAGACCAAGCAAAAATATCATGGAATTCCTTGAATAGCTTGGTATATTCCAGAATCTCAGCATGGGAACAATCCACCCCAATATAGACATTCTCTATTGTGCCAAGATTGCGAGAAATGTTGATAGAAATCGTTGATGATATGTTCGCCATGTTTCCATCAGCCATCGGACCAGGAGAGCTTAATGGAACCATAGGACTACAAACTTTCTGACTAAGAATATCCCTATAATCCTCATGCTCCAAACGATAAAGCTCTGGAAGAAAGTATGATCTTTGATGAAGTTCCTCCCATGGTGGCTCAACTCCCGACATAGCCTCGATAATCGCTTCATCTGAATGGAAAACTGTATCAAGGTAGTCGTGGGCATGAGAAGACTGTACTGCCCATGCCGGCAGCACATAGGGGTCTTCCTCCTCCGTCCATGAAGAGGAAGAACAAGGATCTGCAACAATCTTGAGATTAGCTTGATAAGCTATCATGGCTGCAGGTAACGGCACACTCATCTCGACGGGCTCACTCGAAGTACTCAGTGTAGGAAGAATCCAAGGGTCTTCCATATGGGTTGTGCGAAAAGACACCGAGGTCGTAGATGTCGAAGCCTCATCGGAACAAGATCCTATCATGAGGATCGGTGCAGGACAACTAAAGGTTCCCATGAGGGATGGATACATGCCTACACCCACACTCCTAGTTGCCGGCTGAGAGTGATCAACGATCGGGATCGAAGCTCTCGAAGATGCGGTAACAGACGAATTCTTGAATGTCATCTGATCAATCGTTACAATCTTCCCGTTATGTGGAAAGCATACAACGTGAAACAAGGAAGAAGCAATGGCTTGCATACTGTACAACCAATTCCTACCCCGCAGGAGATTATAGTCAAGGGGTGCATCAACCACCTCAACCTCTATTGCAACGGTCTTCCCCCCCAAACGGACTTTAAGGGAAGGAAGGATGCTGTGCGGCCTAAAAGATCTCCCATCAAAAGCAGTTAACATAGTCGCTGATTTAGACAGCTCAGGAGAATCGAGACCCTTCCAACAGGCCAAAGACATCATAGAAGCAGCAGCGCCCTCATTAATCACAGTGCGTTTGACGGTCATACCAAGACATTCTATGTGCACCAAAAGAGACACATAGTAGGGCAAGCGAGGTTGATGTCATGTGGTTTCAAATTTGATCACCGAGGAAGAATCATCACCGTTCACACCAAGAGCATAAAGCAACGCCTTCCTTTGTGAAGGACAAGTCTGAAGCACTTCCAATGCAGACATCGCACAAGGAGTGTGGCCCAAATCCTCGACAACTGAATAATTCTAGGCGGCTCGGGCATTTGGATTATGACTCGAATGCTTAAGGACTCCCTTAGGAATGCGAGGTGCAGCCTCAAGTTTATCCGTAGGTTTCTCAATGCGCAAAGGAGTTCCTGGTGGATCAGGCTCTTTGCCTAGGCTGGGTTGTGATGAACTATAATCTTTAGCACGAGTCACAACCTTGGCAGCACGGACCATGTTAATGCACCCATGACCACTACCCTCTGGTGGATCATCATCACTAGACTGGTCATGGGACTTCGAGTTTATATTCTGATTATGCGGTAGAGTGTTTGTTAGCACAGCTGGGCCTTGTGCTAAGAATCTCGAAGCTTCATCAATCTAAGGGCACAAGTAAGTGAGGTGATTGTCCTTGCATAACTTGGAAGGGAACTTAACCTTACGTTTAGCTTGCTTGTCCCCCCCAGCATTTTTACCATTCTTGTCATTATTGTTAGCATTCTCATTCTTATTCCCACCCTTTTGATTATTATTTTTACCCTTTCTTCTATTCCGTCTGGGCTGCTAGTTACCCTTCTGGTTCGACGATTGCACAGAAAGTACATTCACCATTTGGGCGGGTTGAGACGAAGCTATAGCTTGTCTTGAAGTAGATTGGTTGATTTACAATTTACTAGCTTGTTTTGCAACCGAATCCATAGCTTTCGCACTTGCACAACCCACAATACCATCAGCATGTGGTCCAGGTTTGACTTTGGGATCGAAAATGGAACGAGGAGCGTTGGGAATAATCTCATACAACAAACCGGACTGAGCATAGATCAAATCCAGTTCCTGGGCCCTAAATATCGCTTATTCCTCATTCTGCACTCCGGATGTGGAATTATCCTTCTCTATATACAGCAATAACGACTTGAGGAACCACTCGAGAAGGAACTCCGGCGGTATAAAGGCTTTAATTAATCTCTTCCGTCTACGCCACTATTGAATATGATTAGAAATATGGGTGGCTTTATCTTGCCGGAATGTCGACAAGAGTTCAGTACCAACTTCATAGTGCACTGGTAGCTGGAAGTGATTAAGAAAAGTCATCGCAAGGTCGTCGAACAAAGTAAAAGCGCCCCTAGGTAATTCTATATACCATTTCGCAGCAGACCCTGTGAGGGTGCATTGAAATAGTCTCAAATAAACTGAGTCTTGATGTAATGAATTCGAAGAGCACCATAGGTGAAACGTAGTAACATGTTCGCTCGGATCCTCTCCCGATTTGACTTTGAACTTAGGTATGTCCGAAGGAAGCTTGGTAGGGACAGCGGGCCAAGCCGGGTCATGAGCCACAAGATCGTTCGTAAGTCTCGATAAGTCGGGAAGATTAAGCGTCACGAGGAAAGGGAGCCTAGGATGATGAGGTCAATGGACCGCTCCCTGGTTCATATAGGGTTTATTACAACCATATCCTTGGCCATAGTGTCCTCCTCCTATCTGACCCATATAGGGTGGCATGGAAGTACCATAGTATGGTGGACCTTGACTAGTAGGAGCTACAAAGCCATAATTAGGAGAGTAAGTAGGTTGTTGATACTCGCCTCCATAAGGTGAGGAAACCTGTCCATACTGTGTCCCATGATAAGGTCCATAGGTCATCGCATGCGATGCCCCATGAGACACTCCGTAGGTAGGAAGATACGCTCCGGAAGTAGGGATATATGCCCCGAAAGTAGCAAGATTGTTGGGGCTCCGACCCTAAAGGTCCTTAGTTTTGGTAACTCCGTGGTTTTTGAGGAAGTGTAAGTGGAGTTACAACCTAAAATAGTCTTAGGGGTGTCGCGGGTAGGTTGAACCCCCTTTTTGTAATTAACCCTTGGGTTAAATCCAGGGTTAGGGTTTTGGGCGCCCATGGTGTAAATCCATGGTTTTGTAATAGTGTGCTATATAAATAGGCACTTATGTAAAGAAGTAGGGTTAGGTATTGAATGATTATCTTATGAAGCTAATGTAATGCGAAGATAAGAGATTGTATAAGGGTTTTTGTAAGAAGGTTAAGTCCCAACTGTGTGCGTGGATGACCTCTGCAGCTGTGTGCACAGCTTTGAGGACTGAAGGGATCTGCAGCTGAGTGCGCAGATCAGAACTGTCGTTTTAGTTGTAAAGAGTTAAATAAAGCACAGTTCTATGGACGTAACCCCTACACTGGGGGTGAACCACGTGATATCTAGTGTTGTGGTTCATTTGTGTGATTTGTTATTATATTTTATGCACTGTTAAGTAAATAACTGATAAAGTAAGATTGCTGTTAATAACTAGCTTCGCTGTGAATTCCCAGATAAGGGCTGTGCAAATAAGTGTTTGTTTATCTAATCGCGAAGCTGCATAATTGATAATACAAGCATTGTGTTAAGTGATTATTAATAGTTAAAGACTAAAGGTACAATAAGATTCTCTCTTCTACTTGCAGAAACCTGATTCTATGGCACCCCATAGCTATTTTTGGTGAGACTGTAGCCTGTTCGCAGGCTGCTGCCGAAAGGGCTAACACTGTGGGTCTTTTGTTGGTGCGAAGTTAAAGGTGAAACCCGGGTCTGCCCATTTATCCCAACAAATTGGTTCCGTTGCCGGTTGAACTCAGTATCTGTTGAAGGGAGATCTACATCTTACCTCGAGGGCTATGTTTTGGCGACCCTCTGTAAAAGAAATTGGTGATTGGATCGAAGTGACCTATTTGAAGTTTGCAGAACAGGAAAATAAAGATCCCCGTCATAGCGCGGAACAATTTTTGCAAAGGTACGTTTTTTTTGATGTTGATGAAATTTTCTTTGGTACTATACACATAGAGCTGCACCAGTGGTTATCCAGGTTAACAGAAAGGAGGATGAACTTCCAAGAAAACTAGTTTCCTCCCTGGACCCCCGCAAGAATCGCTATCTTGAAAAGAGTGAACAACGCGATCTCGCGAGCCGTGGATTTCTGGACTGCGCGAACTCTCGAAGCATTTGTGACGGAGTTTGCCATCGACACAAGTACCTCCTTTAGCGAAGCTGAACGACAATTTTTCAAAGGACCAAAGGGTAAGTACTTGAACCTATTTAGTTTGAATATTAAAATACTATTGGATGAAAAAGGAATCTTGCTTATAGAATCAGATTGTTAGATCTAGTAATGTTAACCTATGATTGGAAGTGACTGGGACTTCAACGAGCAAAGTGGTTTGCTGCGAAACGACAAAAGATATAAGAGAGATCTCGGCTCCTCCACTGAGTATACCCCTTTAAGCTCTGAAACCTCTGAGTCTGTCGAGGTCCCCTCTATTAGAAACCCTCCGATAACCCCGCAACAAAGACCTATTATCCCCGAGAACCTGTCGCAGTCTGAAAGTAACCCTAGCCCGAGTATCCCTGTCGTAGGCCAGTCTTCCCCAGCTAGTTCAAACCCTTCCTTCCCCCCAGATGGCCCATGTCTATGATGACATCAAACTACCAGTTTTTAAAGGAACTGGGTCAGAATACCCAGAGCAGTTCTGGTTTCTATGCGAAGCTGTGTGGACCACGAAGAATATTACGGACATAGATGATCGACGAGCGCAGCTGATCACTTCTTTCAGAGATCGAGCCCTAACGTGGTTTATGAAGTTTTCTAGCACGCAGAATCCTGTCCTGGTTGACATCAAAGCAGCACTGATCCGAGAATTTAAGAAACCTAAATCAGAGTCGCAGTGCATCACTGAGTTAAAAGAGATTCAACAGCGGCGAGGCGAATCTGTGTGGGACTTTGAT
Source organism: Pseudotsuga menziesii (assembly GCA_001517045.1). Lineage (NCBI taxonomy): Eukaryota > Viridiplantae > Streptophyta > Pinopsida > Pinales > Pinaceae > Pseudotsuga > Pseudotsuga menziesii. Next base: position 1,014,441 of record LPNX010411427.1, read on the forward strand.
TGGACCAGCACAACATAAGGAGTGGTTTATTGCAGCATTATTACCTCACATCAGAGCTCCACTCATGCAACAGAAGGTTGCTGATCAGTAAGAGGCCTTAGAGATTGCCATAAAGCTTGAAACTGTACCTGTCGAAGATAATTCTGGCATAGCTCAAATTCAAGTGCAGCTCGCGGATATGGCTTTAGAGCTTCGCGAAATGAAAAAAGTGAAAGCCACCCGCGAAGAGGTATGGTGTATACGTTGTCGAACAGAAGGCCACGACAAGGACCAGTGCCCGGCGCTGAGAAACTATTTGAATACTGGCGCACCAAACCCGCTGAATCCTAGTGTTCTGTACTGTGAGATCTGTCGAACTACTGGCTAGCATCGACCGGAAGACTGCTATCTTCTACAGAGGTATGTTCTAGTCCCGAAGAACCCTTAATGTAAATTCTGTAAGTCAGTAGGCCACAATGAAGATGAATGTCACAGCTTCGACCTTATGAGGGAGTGGACCTATGACACTTATAGGATCTACCCGGATGCACAAGGCAATGATGGATATGGTTACCGAGGTGGTCGAGGTAGTTTTAGAGGCCATGGTTGTGGTATGCCTGGAGGGGGTCGAGGTCAAGTTATTTGCTATAACTGCAATCAGGCAGGACATCTAGCTCGATACTGTCAAAACCCAACCACGACATGCCGATACTACAGAGCAGTCGATCATGTCATCGAGCAGTGCCCACAGTTGCTAGCTAAAATTCAAGAAAGGAACAGTAAACCTAGTTCGAGTGTCCAGTTGATTGCTGTTGAGCCACGACCAATCCCAGCTGTTAATGTGGTTACAAGAAGTGGAGCTACGACAAACGCGCAGTGTCAGGCGAAGCAGCCTGACGAAGCTTGGGTCCGCAAGGCCGTAGAGAAGACTCCAGCATTTGATGTTCGATGAGAAAAAGAAACTTTTTTGGAGGCCAGACAAGAATTTGTTGATTCAGATTTACCAGCACCAAACAAGCAGCATCAGCAGCTGCAATCCCAGGAAGACTCACAAGGCCAAGTAAGTACTCTGTCATCGTTTTTACAGAGTTGCATCAAATTGTTAAGAAATCAGAATGCCTTAAATGAATTACAAAAAGTTATTTAGTCTTGTGAACCTCATCAAAGTCCTGATAGCGAAAGAGCTGTTAGTAGAGTTAGAAGAACTGGAAGAGAGATGAGACTACATGCTTAGGTAGGAGAGTATGACATGAAGGATATTATTTTAGATCTGGGTTCTGAAGTCAATATTTTAACTAAGCAAACATGGGAACAAATGGGAAAACCTACCCTTGATTGGTCACCTATACAGTTGAGACTAGCCAGTCAGCAGAGGATTGTACCCTTAGGAAGATTTCCTTGGGTGCCAGTGGATATAGATGGAGTCAGTACTGTAGCAGATTTTGAAGTTATTGAGATCATTGATGACAGTAACCCCTATCCAGATTTGCTAGGAATTGAGTGGGCAATAGATAGTGATGCAGTTATCAATATTAAAAAGAGACAAATGACTTTTGAAGGGAAGGGATTGAGAGCTATACTACCATTGGATCCTTCTCAAGGAGAAAGATATACGGAGCCAGTTAGAGAGGAAGATCAGGATATTCTGGACCACATCTATAATATCACAGCTAAAGAAGAAGATTATGTCGAGCCTAATGCCGAAGGTGCAATGGATTGGCAATGTGATAGCTCCTGCATGTCTGACTCAGATGATGGTCTAGAGAGTTGGCAGAATCGACTATACGAGCTACATGGCCATCGGTGCACACGAATTACCAAATCTCTTAGATGCCTTAGTGCACAGGCTAGAGACTTGCCTACATATGATGGGTTGACAAATCCAGGAAAATTCATTGCGCAGTTCTCAGAACAAGAACCAGAATCATAGAGAATGCAGACTCTGGAAGCAGCATTAAGAGCTACAACAGCGAGATGGTGGAAAGGCCACAGGAAGTATATTCACAATTGGGAAGCTTGCTAGAAATTTCTACGTCTCAGATTCATAGACCAATCTCAAGAGGTGCGAAGCAAGTTCAATGGGTAGAACAATCCTCAGGAACATTTGAAGCAATGTAATGCAACATGGCAACATGTACCTCACGAGGAATGGGTGCATAAGTTTGTGCACACGTTGGAACCTATAGCAAAAAATTGGTATACAGAGGTCGAGCTTCGACACGGTACTGTAAGTTGGGATGATCTTGTTGATAGTTTTATACTTACATTTTCTATTAACGAAGTTTGCCCTACTTTAGATGCAGATGTCAGACTGATCCATGACAAGGCAGTTGATGATCAAGAAAGAACTGAGTACCAAACTAAGGAGCAGAACCAAGAAGTTAGTACACCAAGCCTAACAGCCCATCACAGATCTTACCAGGACAGACCGCGGAGCAATGTTGTGCCAAGGCTGCCCGTTGTGATGAAGCTAAGATAGTGATTTTACCGGAGCACAAAAACACGACAAAGCTTAAAATCCGGCTGTTGGAAAACAGCCGAATTGGTGGCATGGGCACTTTAATTACCTTAATTGTTTGTGCTAATGAGATCATGGAAAATCCAGTACCGGTCGGACAAGATTTTTATCGGATTTGGTGCCTTAAATGCATCGTCCTAACAAATTTGATTGATAAAGTGTATAAGAAGATCCCTAAGTTGGCAAAAATCGCATTCTGAATTTCCTTGACACTTACGAGTGAACCCATGATAGACGAGCGAGAGCTTCAGGATCTAGTAAGAGAGTTCGAACAGAGAGGTCTCCAGAGTTGTTCTGATCCCCCACATACCCCTGTGCCCCGTGAAGAAGCTCACCCAGCCTCGCCACGACCGATGTAGACACGGTCCACCAGGAAAAAGTTTAAACCTAAAGTTCGTTCTAAGCAGAATGAAGACCGACACAGGCAATCAGGGCAAACATCAGGGACTCACCAGATGGACCCGCCTAGTTTAGCCCAGGTCCCGATCGGAGAAGATGAGCACATTAAACCACAAAGGCCACCGTATCTCCATCCCGTCCGGCCAGGCGTCCAGCCACCCCGGTGGACAAAGCAGTTTACATTAAGTACACCCTCGCTGCCACTGGGTGTACAGCTGGTTGGAACCATGACAGGAAAAATAGACTGGCTCAAGTATTCCGACCAGGACATAAATGATCATAGCAAGTTTCCACAGTTCGCACCTGCTCAATACTTGCATCATGTCAAATACCCAGACAATGACGCGACACTATTGGAAGTGCAACAGTGGGCTGCCGGCTTGGCCATAGCTGGCCTACTAAAAATGCTTGATGTTCTTCACTTTGGGCACAGCACACAGGTAACCGTCGTGGTTAAGTAGCTGCTAGCATTAGTACATGATGGCCACTTGTGGATAGGAGACAAGCAGATTCCTATCAATGCCGAGCTTATTCATAAAATAACAGGCTTACCGATAGCAAGGCCTGATCCAGGCATTGAATTTCTGACAAAACACGAGGATACAAAGCTCGCGCAGAGCATGAAGGACCGTTTCGGCTTGACCAAGGGGAAATGAGGGTATCACACTTCCACGATTGAGGACAAGAACATATGCTTCGTTGCTGATCTCCTAGCGTGCAAACTCCTGCGAAAGTGCAGGCCCAGTGAAGTGCCTACCCTGGTTATCAGAATCGCTATAAACTACGCTGAGGGTTACACTTACAACTGGGCCGCATATCTTGCGAGGGAATTCCTGGAAGATGCCTGTGATGCGCAGGAAAAAGGTAGACCTTTTCATTATTCCTGGTTATTAATACTTATTGCACTAATTGGGTGGAAAGAACCCACTGAGGCTCAATTCGTGGAGGCACCCCAAGGCATGCCGGGTGCAGTAAGATACGCATCCCTCTGGATCTCGCTGGACAAAACATCTCAGCAGATGATGAACATTGTGTTCGCCTTTTATGGCATGAGTATACACTCTGAGATCTTGTGAATACCATGACTTACCCATGAACTGTTCTCTCAATATGAAGGTGCCGTGAACTTCAGTGCCGACATGCATCATGTTTACATTCAAGCCCGCGCAGATCCAACACATCAGTGGTGTAAGTTACCATATGTAGTAACCAAAGCAGGCATCCTAGGCATAGTTCAACAGTGGCTGGCTGACTGGTTGAAATATGCAAGAAAAAAACCCACCATTCGAGTTCCCCCTGTTACCCAGACAGGTGCAGGTACGAGTCAGGCGCAGCAGCAAAGCCCACTAGAAGACAGCGAAGACCTAAGTGACTCGCAGCAAGATGGAAACGACCAAGGTGGAGATGGTGACCATGAAGAAGAGGATGAGGAGTCGGCCAAAACTCTATTAGATCCTAATCGATCAACTAAGCACAAATCGCCAGAGGTAGAGGAGGTAACCAAGCCTCAGTCCCGCAAGAAGACAAAAGCATCGAAGGACAAAAATCTAGACGAAGGAGTCACTATGACCCTGGAAGAGCTTGAGCAAGCTCTCGACAAATATACTGAAACACTAACTCAAAAGTGGTCACAGTTTGCGGATGTGTATCTTGCTGTGCTCACGGGCGTAGCAAACAGGGTGTCAGAGCTGAAAGAGTTAGCAAAAAAATCAGCGACTAGTATAGCGACAAGTAGTACCCCAGCACCCGCGCACGAGGATATGAGGCAATGGCCGACCAAAGATAACATGGGCCAAGTATCAAGCACAGCTCTAATACTGACTGATGCAGATTCCTGGCCGCAGATGAGTATGATAGTTGGGATCGACTACACCAAGCTGTCTATGACAGAATTGCACCTCTGCCAGCTAGCCATCACGAAGGAAATCCATGCACGAGATCACTATTCTCAAATCTAGTTGGAAGACACCATGAAGTAAAGCCAAAATATCACAGCAAGGTTGGAAGAAGTTGCGCAAAAGAAGAAAGAGGCTGAACATCAAAGAACTACACTGGTGCAAGCGCTAGATGAGGCATGTCGGAGTCTTCGTGACTTTGACATCCAAGACGAAGAAGAACCAGAGTAGAGAATTGCCAAGCTAAGAGACTATGCCCAACAGTCTCGTAGTGAAATTGAAAATTTAAAAACAGAACACCAGAATCAGATCACGGAACTGCAACTCTGCATCCCTCCAGAAACTCCACCTGAGGTCCAAGAACAGAGCCATAGGGACATCCAGGCCTCAGCAGCAAAAATATCAGATATTGTGGGCAGCACATCAAAGCTGCTGGAAGACAGTATTGAAGCATGGGAGAACCTATAGGACCACCTAGATATAGGTGAGGTACAAGAAACCATCAATCTACGACAGGCAGAATTAGATGCAGTCAGAGCAGAAATTAAGACACTGCCTCCTATGCAGAAAATGGCTAAGGTGAAGCGAAGCAAGGAGCTCCAGTAGGAAATCGACTCCTATAGGAGGAAGGTAACACTACTGGAAAATTCACTGCAGCCACTTGTCGATGAAGCATTGGAATTGAGCAATGCTGTGGAGGGTCAGCTCAAAATTTTGAACACCTATGATACTTTTGCGCAAGAAAGGGCTAATGAAGTATCATCCTCAGTGTTACAGGAATTGGTGGAAAAAGAGAAAACAGCTGATGAAATTATACACAACCTCAACATTCGTTTCCATATCCTTACAAAGAATATTCTCCCACCAGAAGAGTCGTAGAGTGCCCCAGGATGGGCCACAAGTGAGTCTTAGGGGCCTGTTGGGGCTCCGACCCTAAAGGTCCTTAGTTTTGGTAACTCCGCGGTTTTTGAGGAAGTGTAAGCGGAGTTACAACCTAAAATAGTCTTAGGGGTGTTGTGGGTAGGTCGAACCCCCTTTTTGTAATTAACCCTTGGGTTAAATCCAGGGTTAGGGTTTTGGGCGCCCATGGTGTAAATCCATGGTTTTGTAACAGTGCGCTATATAAATAGGCACTTATGTAAAGAAGTAGGGTTAGGTCTTGAATGATTATCTTATGAAGCTAATGTAATGCGAAGATAAGAGATTGTATAAGGGTTTTTGTAAGAAGGTTAAGTCCCAGTTGTGTGCGTGGACGACCTCTGCAGCTGTGTGCGCAGAGGCCTGCTGCTGTGTGCGCAACTTTGAGGACTGAAGGGATCTGCAGCTGAGTGCGCAGATCAAAACTGTCGTTTTAGTTGTAAAGAGTTAAATAAAGCGCAGTTCTGTGGACGTAACCCCTACACTGGGGGTGAACCACGTGACATCTGGTGTTGTGGTTCATTTGTGTGATTTGTTATTATATTTTATGCACTGTTAAGTAAATAACTGATAAAGTAAGATTGATGTTAATAACTAGCTTCGCTGTGAATTCCCAGATAAGGGCTGTGCAAATAACTGTTTGTTTATCTAATCGCGAAGCTGCATAATTGATAATACAAGCATTGTGTTAAGTGATTATTAATAGTTAAAGACTAAAGGTACAGTAAGATTCTCTCTTCTGCTTGCAGAAACCTGATTCTGCGGCACCCCATAGCTGTTTCGAGTGAGACTGTAGCCTGTTCGCAGGCTACTGCCGAAAGGGCCAACACTGTGGGTCTTTTGTTGGTGCAAATTTAAAGGTGAAACCTGGGTCTACCCATTTATCCCAACAAATATGACGTCTAGAAGCATGAACATAACATCCTGACGCAGTGGGTGGCATGTGGACCTGACTCGTAGCCATGTGCCCACTCGAAGGACCACGTGAATAAGGTGGAGGATGAACATTTGAAGAACTAGGGGCTGAGGATGAAGGAATTTGAGTAATAAGATATGTATTACCATCTATCGTCACTCGTCTCGGATCTGGTATCCTAATCAGATCGCTAACCCTAGACCTAGGAGGGATATAGGATGTAGCTTCCACCACTAGGACGGAAGGTGCAATGTGACTAGTGCTACCAAAACTCTTCGCATGGTACGGAATGAGAGTGCCCCCAGGCATAGTGTTAGGCTCAAAATCGGATTCGACATGAAATGTCAAATCGTGTATAGGGAAACCAGACGTAGCATAACTACCGTAGCTAGTAGTGGCGGGTTCAAAATGAGTCTCGGCGTCCTCCGGCATGCCATACCGGTAACGCGTCAATGGGGAATCATCCCTAGAGCGAGTAGGTCTATCATGTAAGGGTCCTATCTCAGAAATCATAGGACCTAACTCGGCTAAGTCGGGTGAAGGATCATAAGTAGGTGTAAATTCCCCATCGTCTACACGAATGGGAGGAGGTGGTTCAGGAATACCTTCTAAAGAATCCCCCATGGTGTGTGAATCAATGTGTGACATAGTCTACCTGGACTGTCTAGGTCTCTCTCCCAAAGGAGGAGGAGAAGTAGAAGGCGGAAGTCCTGCTAAGCAACGAGAACGACGCAGATCCGCACTCGAATCCACAATGACTCAAAAAATAGCAAAGACTCTCTATTTACGTAAACCCTAGGCCAACTATTGTGCACAGAGAAATCACTAATAAAATCTAAAGCCAAATGCAAGCAAACAAGGGCTGGATAAGTGAGCTCCCAAATGAAGCAGGTATGTCTTTCCTAGGAGAGGCTTGAGACTCCCATACACAACAAGCGAAGGTACGTAACCAATTATTGTGGTCCTTAGCTTCAACACGTAAAGCGACTGTGTTGTCCGACCCCAACCTGGTCAGGACACCTGTAGAATAACCTCTACAAGTACCCCCTCGATATCCTAGGTAAGGCCACTAAGGTCACCTCAATATATTCAATGCTCAGGCGGACAGTCGCAGGCGGGATTAACCGTATGGGCAGGGTATCAAAGTCTGAAACTCTCGAAAGAGCCCCAAGATACGAATACAATCCTGGAAATATCTCTGGTGCTACTCAGTTATGACTAGGGGTCATCCCAATCAATAACCGCTCACACTGCCTCGTGCTTAACTCCCTTTTGAGAGGAGAATCCTAAGAACACTGGTTATACCAAGGATTTCACACACTCACCTAGATAGACACCTAGATGTTGTTGTTTAGTGATCTTGGAGAATTGACTTACAATGAACTATTCCAAGATCCTAAAACCTAAGCTTGTTGGTGCACCCTAGAAAAGAAAAGAGTGTAATTCATTTTATTTAGCGTTGATTTTAGTTGGCTTTATTACTCAAAAAGAGGATATGGTCATGCAACTAGTGGTGTTATGATGAAACAAGAAATAAAATGCACACCTAACAATCAATGCAAATGCATTGTGTCCATGAAAACATGGTATGCTACTACGTGAAATGCACAATTCTTCTTCAAATGATGAATGCAAATTTTCCTATATAAAGTGTTAACTAGTACTTCAAAGCAAATCTATCTAGTGCAAGTACAATGCAAAGTGCAAAATGCAATGCATCATGATAAGCAAATGTTTTTGGATTTTTTGAAAATAAAAGAGATACAAAAAGCAAAAGAATGATTCTACGACCCCTAGACTCTGCAAGCAAATGAAAACAACACTCAAGCAAAGCACTAAGGTAAAAGAACTCTAATGCACTAATCTCAAACAAAAAATCGAAAATGCCATGACAAGAACTTTCCTAAAAAAAATTTAGGCTAAAAAAAATGTTTCTGGTCAAGAACAGAGGTCAAAATAGACTCAGGCAGTGCCAAAGGAGACTCAACAAATATTAGAGTTCACCCAGCAACCAATTATCTTCCACAAAAACCCAAAATCAAGGGTATACGCGACTTTTCGCAGTAAAACCGCGTGTATACGCGGAAATCGCAGAGGAAACCGCGTGTATACGTGACTGTAAATAAAAAACCCACGTACAGGAAGAAAAAGTGCATAAAATCAAGGCAAACAGACAGGCTGAGACAAACTTCACACCAATCAGACTCTACCAGGCATACATGCCCCCATACCTGACACAGAAACAAGAGAGAAAGAGCAATTCAAATACATTGAATGCCGAGAAAACAACCCCCAAAGGAAAACTACTAGGAACTCCCCAGCGGAGTCGCCAATTCTGTTATGGAGAGAAATTCCTATGGCTTGGGGTACCACAACAGACAGCTTGACTCCAGAAATCAATCCTTTCCAATATGCAATAGAAATTAAATGTCTAACACTAAAGGATTAGACCTCGTACCTTATTCCGGATGGTTGAAGTAGATCCCCGTTGAGCTTTCCAATCTTCAGCTTGAATTGCTATATTACTTCCTCAACAACAAGTAAACAATACAAGCATTCTATATATCATGGTGTTAGATCTATTCTAGCATATATAATCAATAATGTAAAAGCATTTGACATGATCCCATGGATAAAATATTCATTCAAATACACATCATTGAACAGGAAAAGATATTTCTATTAATATAAATCAGATATTACAAGATACAACCTCTGATGGCATGTCTGCGAATTGGAGAAACTGAATCCCCCACTTGGGCCTCCACCACTTCAATTCTCCATGACTTGATAGCAAGCTCACAAGAAAAATGCAAGCTTGGGAAGAACACAAAAGTGCTCCAAGGGACAAAAGGATGCAGACTCAAGCATAAGTTTCGGCAACAATGGACTATAGTTTTGTTGCTCTCAATTCTCTCTTATGCCTTCACTGTACCAAGGGGTTCCTTATATATCTTTTCAAAGGGGTAATGAAAGGTTGAATCCGAACGATCTCAAGGCATATGGAAGGCCAGGAGTCAGATGAGTTGGATCCATGTCAAGGAAAACTCCAAAAGGATTTGGATTATGCACACATCCCGATATACGCGGTAATATGGGTCAAACCCGCGTATGTACGTGCTTATAGGGTTAAAATTCACGTATAGAATTTTTCATGTGTTTTTAGGGATGATCAAGGAAACATCAAAGGAAAAAAAATGGTCCATAGGGGCTAAAGAGTCTGCAGCGGGACAGGGGAAGGCCATACAAAGTGTGATTCACTTGGAGTGGTGAAATCCGCTATAACAGTCCAACCCCCACGCCCATTCGTGTGGAATGCACTCTATGGAGGCCTTGCATGCCCTTGGTCTAAATGGGTTTGTGGTGATATCATTCGACGCAAGAAGATGATGATCTTCATATTTCATGTGCATGATTGAGGGAACGATGTCTGTGGTTCATATCATGCCTTGTGGTATCATCGAAATCCTGACTGGGTACTTCTGATTCTTCGTAATCTTCCTTGGCTTCGCATTGGGTCGACATGGAGGCACATAGCTAGGGATATCTACACTGGACACCCTTGTCCGGGCCATGGAGTCCTCAGCCCTAGATGTTGATGGTCATGTCTGTGTATCCACCTCCTCCTATGTACGTGCGAAATTTCTAGTTGTCCTCTTCTTCTGCACTGGATATTTTGGCTGCTGCACCCCCCTCTTCTTATTTGGGACTGATGACATACCCGTCGCCATGCTTGCTACCTCTTGCTCGATGGGCACACTGATAATTGGTGAATCTCTCTCACTTGAATTCTCTACTGTTATTGGCTCACTCGACATTCCACACAAGAGACCACAAGTTCAGAAACCCGACACCTCAACCTCACTTTGCTATGCAACTTAAGTGCTCAACACAACACAACTCACTTCAACAAATCTGTAACTTAGTCCAACTTTCAATCTTTCACAATGGGGAATTTCGACCGTGTCCTACCTCTTCTTATAGCGCCAATTCGATCACTCAATCATTATGACCAAATCATTACGACCTCTTTAATGATTATGACCAAATCATGTATTAATCACCCAAATATGCTGTCGATCCTACCAATCTAACGGTCAGTTCCACCATTAATATGTGTCTCATCCAAGAAGTGCCATCGATTAACTACTTTAAATACCTATATTTATTGTTGATTTGACTGTGTCGTGGACCTACTGCCATTGTAGTATGACTCCCTATCTGCAATACTGAATCCTCTACTTGCGAGGCCACCTCATCCTAGCGTGCCATCCTCCTAACTACCATCTTATGCAAAAACAAAGTTTGTTTTTTCCTTTGAGTAGTGCCTCAAGTGTCACGTATCCCTAGGACCGTCCTGTAGGGCTTCAGCTTGTTTCCATTCACCAGCTTAGGCATCAATGCACCATTTAGTTGTTGCAGTTGTACTGTGTCTCCTGCAGTAATGGAATTGATAACATATGGACCTATCCAATGCATCTGTAACTGTTGAGGCCTGGAAAATCGCAGGCAACAACAGGAAGGGATTCTCCCCAGTCAACGTTCCTAACTATCCCATGATTTTTTGGTATGGGGAATGTGCCCGGTTTACGGTCCAGCTACCGTAGGTCAAGTAACAAAAATTAAAAGGTTTTACCGGTTGCGGCCCGGTCCACCATATATATTTTTGTGTTTTTAGCTTTAAGTATGATATGCAAGTGCCTATCTAAAATGCAGATTGATAAAGAATACGAGGAGCGGTCACAATTTGATGTGCAGGTTCTTACCTCTCGTCATAGACTCTCTCGCATCCGAACCACACACAACAGGAAATAAAACTAACTAAGCTGTCCCTAGGGAGTGAGATTATCATTTAATGAGTAATGTATTACTGTTCATGCATTAAGAAAAATCACAGGTAGCTGTTCTTTGATTCAAAACACATAAACATGAATAGATGGATGAACAATGAGATAGCTTATTGTCTATGAAAACATTCATTACTCATAGTGAAAATTATCATAAAATAAAGCAGAGAACATTCATAAAAGAACATAGGTTCAATAAGTTAGAACGATCTCACGGTTAATGAATAAAGGCTGAAAACGAAATAGTTCCCCTTCAACAACATCCATTGAACAACATTTGAACATTCCACCAAAGCTTTCTCCAACAGGAAAAACTGTAATAGTATATTGCAAAACAAAATAATTCCTCTTACAATGTGTTCTCACTAGTTTCATTGGGAAAAAGTCCTTTCTCTATCTAACTCTCCTATACTTATACAAAAGGAAATTTTTTTGGGCTGCCCCAAATGACCCCTGGGCTTCCCCAACATTTCATTTCCCGAAATTGTCTTATATTGAGTGCTCATACAATTTACAATATATTACATTAAAACAAAATAATAAATCACTTTAAGTAGAGGGCCCCGCTTGATTATTTAGGAACTTTTTCCATGCTTGGGCTTCTGATGCTAAATTCACAAATTCAGAAGGCTCGAGAAAATGAATCTTGATTTCAAACTTTGCATCTTGATTTTTAATCACTTCAATCCTTGCTGATCTTAGGCGTAGTTGATCCTCAAGCAACTGTACACTGACTGCTGAATGAGCCACTTCATCTTTCAAGATCTGTGTATCCAGGACCTTGACTTGTTGGATCCTTTGCTCATCCTCTTGATATCTATTCTGTAACATTTCTATGAACGACTGATGTTCTGGAAATGCATCTAATCTCTTCTCAGTAGTCACCTGGCATCGGTTGTAAGTGATCAACAGCCTTCTGCAATACTCGGTGCAAACTCCTCTCATTTTCTTTACAGCCTTCTTGAACTCTTCTGCTGTGTTTATTGCAAATTTCAACAAGTCATAATCCTTCTTTAAGCCTTGCTGATCCTTTGCTGGTAAGTCTATCAGAATCTCTTCATTGGCCTCCATCCTTCCTATCCTTCCCGTCATGACTTCCAAAATGTCCTAAGACGTATCTACAAAATATGAGGTGGTTTCCGAAATTTCTTCCAATCTGTTATCTACCTGCAAAACTCTACATCTTTCTTCTTCTATGGATACCTGCAGCTAGTGCATTTTGCTTATTTGTGTTAGGGCATGCTCTTTGAAAGGATAAATACTGGTTTGTTGTTCCTTATCCTCTTTCAAAGATGCTACTAGTGAAGCAATTTGTCCCTTAAACTCTGCTGCTTGTACGTGAAACTCTTTTTCTGTCTCCTGTATGGTAGCCCTTTGTGTTTCCAGTTCCCTAACTTTGATTTGCAGTTGGTCTCTTTCTGTCTTAAGGTTTTCACATGCTGTTTTCAGTCTATCTCTTTCTATCTTTAGCTCCTGATGATCCTGCTGCGCTTTTGCTAGGCTATCCTGAGCATCTCTCCCTGTCTTTTCAATGGTAACTTCCAAATACATCTTGTCTGCTTGGTGGGATTAAAGCTCTGCTTTTGATGATTTCACTTCATTACGCATGTCTTCAAACTTTCTCTTCAATCTATTGCTTTCATCCCTCTCCTTCCTCAGAGTGTCCTTTAATTGGGCAACATTTTTCCTTGATTGCTCAAGGTCTGTCATTATTCAATCTAAACTATCTTCAGAGGCGTGGACTAATGCTACTCCAGCTCGGATTGTCAGCCTTGGGTCCTTGTTTGTCCCATGTACCAAGGTTTTATCAGTGACCATCATCCCCGATTGTCCACCGGTCTCCACCTTTTTCTTAGTTCTTTTCACAATTCTCTTCTTTTCTCTGTCATAAAAAATGGTACTAAAATCTGGGACTTCTTCCCTTTTCTTCTGTTCAAAAGGTATTAGCCTTAATCCAGAAACAACAACCTGCCCTATATTGCTGCCAGCAGTTGCAGCAGGCTCTTGAGGGTCAGGGCAATTTTGATCTTGCACTTCTTGAGTGTCTGCAGGATCAGAAGTGTGTTGATCTATTTTGGACCCTGTCAGTTTCAAACTTTTAGCCTCCTTATTTTTTAGCTCTTCATCCTCTTTCTTTTTTCTTTCTTCTTATTCCTTCTTGGCAGCTTCTTCTGCATTCTTTGCTTCTTATTGTTCAGCTTTCTTCCTTTCCTCTTCTTCAATCTTAAGCCAACTCTCGGCCTCTTGTGCTAGTCTCCTAACATCTTCTTCTCTTTTCCTGGACTCCTCTTCATCAGCTTTCTTCTGCTCAACTTGGCCCTTACCACCTTTAGTGGTGATATTCTTTTTAAATCTTCATTTTAATGCAGTCAAATTTTCTGCATTTCTGAAAGTTTCTTCATCCTTATCCCAATGGTTTGTATATTCAAAATGTACATTGGATTCCTTGCAATGTTCTACAACTTTGTTCTGAGAATCATTTCTATGGAAGTTCATTTCCCCAAAGTGGAAATACTCCATTTCCTGTACAAACTCATCATCTTTTTTAGCTTTTGCAAACTTATAGCTTCCCAATCTGAAAGGTATGGGAGGATAAGTTTCCTTCTTGTGCTCGAACAAAAAACTCCCTATACCATCCAAGAAAACCTGTCGGACTGCTTCTTTATGCACCACAAAATCCGTTGCATACTTGGGGAGCAACGCAGGTGCCCTGGAGAAACCATATATTCTAATATACATCCCCTCATCGGTCAAATAATAATTAGCATACTCCTCAATGACTTTCAATGCCTCTTCAGACATACAATTGCATTCTTTCAAGAAAATCAATGTATACAAGGGCGTACTAAATTGTTCACAAATTTCTTTATAATGTCTGTAATATTTGTGTGCCCATAACAACTTGTAGGATTTGTACACAGGGTTTCTGTCCCTGTCCCACATGCACCTTAGGTTTGGAAATGGTTGGGTGCATAGTATACAATCTATTAATATGGAGCTCATGTAGAACTCAGATTTTTTCTGAGACACCCCTCCCAGAGCTGAAGCAATGCAAGCTGAGAGACTGTTGGACACAATGTTTGCCCAGTTGAATACATTCCTTGGATGGCTACACTGAAGATAATAGGAACCCATCCTAACTTAAAACTTTTGCCTTGAGCTCTCCTAAAAATTATGTTCAGTATTAACACAATAAACCTATAAGGGGTTCTTAGAGTATCTGTGTCATATTCCCTTGATGGCCTGGTTCAAAAATTCTTACTAGGTACCATCATTCTTTTTACTGTTTCAACCAGGTCTAGGTTAATCTCCTTCAGCCAATCTTTAGTTAGGTAAACCTGGGCTTCTGGTAAGTGATAAGCTAATGATACATAACCAGGGCTGTAAGCAGCATAGCCCTGGTTGGCAGTATTGGAAAAAATTATAGTAGTCACATTTTCCCTAGGCAGAATCCATCCAATCACTTCTGAGCATGGGAAATCTCAGGCCTAGGAGTTGTCTTCATCAAGGCATATTTTTCAATATTGGCATATATTGTCAATTATTCAAATCCGGTATTAGGCACCTCCTGGTTTGAAATCAGTATGTAAATCTCGCCCCACTTATAGTCAGGTTCCACACCGGTGGTGGCTCTAGTATCTTCAAAAATGTACTCAACCTTTGTAATAATTTCCACCTCAAGATCCCCTTCAGTAATAGGAGCTTTCTTTTTCTATCTTTTCGACATCTCGTCTTTGGAAAAGATTTCCTATCACAAAACAAAATACCTTTAGGCTATTTGGGGCTGTTAACCAGTATTCAAAGAACGAAGAAAAAACTGTATAGGCATTTACCTCGGCCGTATTTGCCATAGCTAAATCTATGTAGACACACGACCAAGACTAACTAGCAAATACATCTGCAAAATATAGGTCCTGAAAAATCCTAAGTCATGCCCAAGACTAAAATCAAACACTATCGACAAAATGCATCATAACCTCGCTAACATTGTAAACCTCTACCGCGATCCTGAACATGACACTATGTGAAGTAAAACCAGTCTGATCAAACTAAAACCCTCGACGTCTTCAATGAAAATAATCCTAAAAGAAAATGCATCAACCTTAGTAGAATGTGTTCTAACTGCTTGCTCAAAAATAAATCCCCTCAATGAGGCTTATTCTTGAAAATGTGGCCTTGTCTAGAACACGTGGGCAAGCAACAATTGAAACTCAAACCCTCCGGCGTCCTAATCAAAACTAGGGTAAATGCCTATAGACTACAAAAGAAAATAAAACATTTCCCCCGGATGGCCATACACAACCCCAGAAAAACCAGTGCAGACTGCGTAACGCTTGCCTGCACTATTTTCCTAAACAGTCGAATAAGGTTCAAAAACTCATAACGGCTCTGTAATAATCACCCAGAAAAAATGAGAAAAACCCCCTCTAACGGCTAACTGTCAAAGTGGACCACCATCTATGCTGATAAATGCATACTGTTGGAATATAATCCGTCGGGATTATACGTTATTGTAAATATTAGGAATATGAAGAGACTCTCGGATGTGTGATCCCAAGAGTCATCGTAGATGTATAAATAAAGGCATTCTATGGAGAAATAATAAGTATTTGGGAGTTATTCCACCTGACAGTGGTATCAGAGCCACCTGCCATAACTCTCGCTGCTGCGTTCCAGTCTTGGTATGCTGCCTGCATGCCAGTCCATTGCCAGAGTGCTGCTTCATAAATTTGTCTATCCTCTGCTCGTCCCGCTTTGTTTGGAGTGCAACGTTCTGCCTGATGTTGCTCCTTCATTGCTGCTGCACACTCTCAGGATATTCTGCTGCACACCTTCTTGCCAGTGCATTCATTGTGTGCATTACAATTACAGGCATGCATTGAGGAATAGCCATGTCTTAGAATCCACATGTTATGAGCTCCGATTTCATGAGGGGATTTATGTTGAAAACTGCTATGGAAGATGGAGTACTGCGACCAGTCAAGAAGAGAGCTCAGTAGTCACAATTGATAATTTGTTGGAGATTGAAGTCATATTGTTGTTGTTGCGATCACTTTGAAGACTTTTGGTGGAGAGAGATTTCCCTCTTCAACCGCGTGAAGTGTGATTATGTTGATTGTATTCATGATATTCTATTGTAATTCCTTTGAACAATAGAGACTGAAGACTAACAGTGTATATTCAGATCCTTTCTCAAGAGCGTGGAGCTGCTCGTATTCTGCAGCTCATATTCATGGAGCCTCCAACCCTCTACGTTGTGCTGCTCGGTGATCTCCTGCATGCTGCTCGTATGTGTTGGTGGAACTTTATGTTTTGGTGCTACTCAATGATGTGCTGAGAGGCTTTCCCAATGATGTGCTGCTCGTATGCATTGGGTTTTCTCTCTGCATTGAACGCTTGGTTCCTTTGAAGAAGCTTCCATTCTCTACCGGCGTTGGTGACTGCTTTGGTCCTGTTTTACCTGCGCGTTCTCCTACGGTGTTTCTCTTCAAAGCTGCATTGAATACCGTAAAGAATACATTGAAGTGTATTTCTGTAGACCGTGAAGACTGCGTTGACAAGAAGGTTGCATTCTAATCTCTTGAAGAAAGCCTGCTTTTCTTTTCTTTGACCCGCGACCTGCTCCTTTGCGTTGGTGAGAGATTGTTTTCTACTAGTTTGAAAGCCATTGAAAGCATATTTAAAGTTGGTATTGTAGGCTTGAGAGGATTAAGTTTGTATTTCAAAGTTTGTATGACAATAGCAGAGACATTGACATTGTTGTAAAGCTTGAGGAAGGTGGCAAAGACTTAGACCTGCACCTTTACTCTTTCTTATTTTCTCCTATTGTTTTAGTTGCAAGATTCAATCATAGAAGATGCAATCTATAGCATCTGTAGTTGGTGCCACTCTCACTGGAAAAGACACTTATCTAGAATGGTGGAGGAAGATCAAATCTGCCTTCATCTACAATGACCTTTGGGATAGTATTTGTGAAGGCACCACAATAGAGACAGAAGTTGGAGGGCCCATAACCAGAGACCCAGGACCTCCAAAATATGAGAAAGAGAAGGCCATTTGGAAAACAAAAGACAAGAAAGCTTTAGCGGTAATCACTGCCACAGTCAGTGAAGAGGTGAGCCAGCACATATTTCTTGCAAAGTCATGTTTTGAAGCACTAAAAACGTTAAAAGATCTGTATGATTCACACTCTGAAATGGAAGTTATTCAACTAATGCTAAAACTATTCAGTTTAGAAGAAAAAGACAATGATCCCATGTTAGTTGCCTCTGAAATCAAAGCTATCATGCACAAGATTCAAGCCACTGGTATGAAACCAGATATTCCCCTTGCAACATTTGTAAAATCTTTGTATCCTTCTCACTCCAACTATCTTGATTTGTTGCAAGCAAGTGACAAGTTCAAATCACTGACATTTGACACCCTCGTAGAAAAGATAGCTGACAGAGAGAAAGCTTTTGGTAAGAAGACAACCGAGCATTCTGGAGAATCACTTTGCTTTGCTCAAAAAGCAAAGAACCACACCAAAGACCAATCCAATGATCATTCCAAAGGAGAAAGTATCAAGAGAGGCAGAGGAAGAATAAACTTCAGAGGTAGAGGAGCTAGAAACAACTCCAGCAAAAGATCAGATTTGAAGTGCAAGTGTTGTGGAAAGATTGGACACACAGCAGATAAGTGTTGGGCTTCGTGGGACTCCATCAAAGATAGACATAACCAGAACAAACATGACAATAAGAACCAAGATGCTAGTAAATCTTTAGATTCTGCTCATTGTATTGTTGCACATTGTAATCTTGGTATTAAAGAAATGACTTCACTTTCATCTTACACAGATTGTTGGCTACTTGATACTGGTGCAACATCACACATGACTTTTAGAAAAGAGTGTTTTGAAGAACTTAATGAAACAATAAATGACATAGTTTACTTTGCAGATAAGTCAAGTCTTAAACCAAACGAAATGGGCACCATTCGGCTAAAGATGCTTGGATTCCCTGATTTCTTGTTGAAGAATGTTCTTTATTTTTCAGAGTTGCAGAGAAGCATGCTGTCCTTGGTGCAGATTTGACAGCAAGGCCATTCCATCCACATGTTTGATGGAATCGTAGAAATAAGAAAGTACTATGACAACCAAGTCATCATGACTGGATACAAAGATGGGAAGCTGCTGAAGCTAAAGGGTTCATCTACAGAGGTTCAGAACTATGCCTAACTCTCTCAGCATGGAGAAGGTAATTTGTCATCAAGTTTATTGTGGCATGCAAGATTTTGTCATCTGAATTATAATAGTCTTCGTTCGTTGAGAAAGAATGGTGTATTTGGTTTGGCCACCATTCCCAAAGAGAAGAGCAAATGTGATGCATGTATATTAGGGAAACACAGTAAGCTGCCATTCCATGAATCTAATTTCAGAGCAAGTAGGAAATTAGAATTAGTGCATTCTGATTTATGTGGCCCAATGCCAACTCCTTTTGCCAATGGGAATAAGTATTTTATGACCTTTGTTGATGACTACTCAAGAATGTGCTGGATTTACTCATTAAAGACAAAATCAGAAGCATTTCAAACATTCAAGGACTTTCATGCATTGATAGAAAAACAAGCACAATCTAAAATTGGTACACTTCGTACTGACAATGGGAAAGAATACACTTCAAATGCTTTTGAAGATTATCTTCGCCAACAAGGAATTGCACATCAGACTACAGTTCCCTACAATCCTCAACAAAATGGTGTAGCAGAAAGCATGAACAGAACCATAATGAATATGGTAGGCTCAATGATGTTTTTTAGGAATGTAAAACTAATGTTTTGGGGAGATGCAGTGAAATGTACAACCTATTTGAGAAACAGAAGTCCCTCAAATGCTCTTGATAACAAGACTCCACATGAAATGTGGTTTGTCCATCTCCCTTCAGTTAGGCATCTCAGAGTTTTTGGTTCCACCTGTTATGCCTTAATTCCAAAGGAGCAAAGAAACAAGCTTGGTGCTCGAAGCAGAAAATGCATTTTCCTGGGGTACGAAGAAAACTCCAAGGCATACCATCTGTATGATGAGGTAAACAAGAAGTTTGTTATTTCCAGAGATGTCATTTTTCTTTAGACCAATAAAAATGACCAGTCCATTGAGAGACAGCTTGATCATTTGGAAAAATATCCTCATCCAAAGAAATATTCTGAAAATGAATATGAAATTCCAAACCTTGAAGGGGGGATTCCTATTCTGGATCAACCTTTGGAATTTCCATATGAAGCACCAACTCCCTCGCATGAAGAAGTTCATGCTACTTCACCTAAACAAGAGATTCAACTGGATGATATGATTGAGAGAATTGTAAGACTCAACCTTGAAGGAAATGAAGCACCACCAGCTGATCAACCAGGACCATCACGGAAGATTCCTAAATGGGCCACAAAGACACTTGAAAGTGTCCATCTGGATGAAGTTGGAAAGACAGGAACGAGAAGTTAAAAAAGACATGAAGATGGAGGAGAAGCAGATAATTCAGGTGATGACATGGATGTATCATTTGATTGTGAATTTAATTTATCTGCTAACTTTGAACCAAATTCCTTTGAAGAAGCTTCTACTCGAGTTGAGTGGAAAGAATCTATGCAGAATGAGTATGATGCACTCATGAAGAATGGAACTTGGAAGCTGGTTGACCCTCCAATTGGAACCAAACCAATTGGCTGCAAGTGGGTGTACAAGAACAAATACAGATCAGATGGCTCACTTGAAAAGCACAAAGCGAGGATTGTAGCAAAAGGCTATGCATAGAAGGAAGGAATTGACTATGAAGAAACGTTTTCTCCTACAGCAAAATGGGATACCATCCGTACCTTACTCTCTTTAGCTGCTCAGAATGGATGGAAAGTTCATCAGATGGATGTGAAGACTGCTTTCTTGAATGGAGACTTGAAAGAGAATGTCTTCATGTCTCATCCAGAAGGATTTGTTGTGAAAGGAAAAGAACAAAAGGTATGCAAGCTTATCAAATCCTTGTATGGCCTAAAACAAGCACCTCGCGCATGGTATGAAAAATTAAACGAGCATATTTTGAAGTTAAATTTCGAACATTTTGATCTTGATGATGCAACACTGTTTATAAAGAAAGTTGGAAGATCTGTTGTGTATCTTGTGGTGTA
>LPNX010411427.1:1035337-1081894 GCA_001517045.1 Pseudotsuga menziesii
TCTGGATACACTATGAGTCTTGGATTAGCAGCTGTCTCATGGAGATCACGCAAACAGTCAGTTCCGACAGATTCAACAATAGAAGCAGAATATGTGGCTGCAGCTGAAGCAATGAAAGAAATAGTATGGCTCAGGAAGATACTTGAAGATTTGCAAGAAAAACAAGAGAACTCCACTCCATTATTGATCGACAATACTTCCGCAATCAAGCTGGCTAAGAATCCCAGATTCCATGATCGAACCAAACACATCAACACAAAGTATCATTTGATTCGACATCATGTAGAGGCCAAGAAAGTCCATCTTCAACATTGTTCCACAAATGATCAAGTTGCAGACATCTTCACCAAAGCACTTGGACGAGAAAATTTTGAAAGATTCAGAAACATGCTCGGACTTACTAACACCCCTTCAGATTAAGGGGGGGATTGTTGGAATATAATGCGTCTGGATTATACGTTATTGTAAATATTAGGAATATGAAGAGACTCTCGGATGTGTGATCCCAAGAGTCATCGTAGATGTATAAATAAAGGCATTCTATGGAGAAATAATAAGTATTCGGGAGTTATTCCACCTGACACATACATATACGCCCATCGACCACGGTGGGACAAACCTAACCAAAGGACGAGACCCTAGTTCGGAAATCTCAAAAGAAAGGGAAAAATAATGGTTGTCCTACCTGGAAATGAGCTGTGCAGTTAACAAGGAGAATCTGAAAGCTTCCACAGCGACGCTACCCACGCACGAGCTCCCGATAGCTAGTATGAAAGCACAGTTCAGATCGATAAGGACAGTGTAGGCACAAAATCACAAGGATAATAATAGAATAATGCCCCATCCCGTGTATATATATATCATGGTAAAAAACACACGGTAGGAAAACATCGTAGATCGGGCGGCGAGACAACTATGGCATCGATGATCATCCTGCTACAAAGCCGCAACAGCAGGTGACATAGATGCTATGAGTTCCACAGTACAATGAAAACCGTCGGTGAAACACACACTAAACCTTAACATCAGAGCCCAAATGACTATAGCCTCGGACTATTAGCATGTTAAAATGCTGCAACGTCGGAAGCCACAAAGACAAGAGGTTCCGCAGACCAGTCAAAATCGAAAGAAAATAAAACTAACATTAAGCGAACTGTTAGCAAAATATATCATGAACATCGGCGAAATAAAAATTATAAGGCAAAATTTTAGTCTGCTCCAGAGCTGCAACGACGGAACGACAATAGACTAAGGATTTTGCGAAAATGAGACTGACGATGATCGGTCAAACAAAAACTCAACCTCAATTCAAATGTCCAAAACGGCGTCGACAACGAAAAGAACAAAAGTACAAAAGCAAACCGCGGGATCGGGAAAGGTCAAAACTTTCATCGTGATGATTTTCAAATTGCCATCCGAAACGTCGGCAACACAAGGTACTAGCGCTCCGATGGTGACAAAACAAAAACGCCGAAAATAAAACAAAGCGCATCGGCTGAAGACATTGTTTTGGATCGGGTCGTTTGCTATTTAGCCTCCGCAACGACGGCTACATAGGTGACTATGGCCCTGATTCACAGCTCAAACCACTTCCAACAACGAAGATAAGAAATCACCGTAAGTCACAAATTAAGTAAAAAAGGAAGCATCAGCATAAAATATATTCAATCAACAATCAACCTCAACAAATCAAACTCATAGTAAAGGTAAGCAACCCCAACAAATTAAGCAAGACAAAATTTAAAAGGAGGGTCCCAATTTTTTAGAAATTTGGGAAATAGTTGTAGCTGCAACAATTGGCGACTAACTGGTGACCCGAGATCTCTGAATCAACTCTTCCTTAGGTAACAAATTGTTTTAGCAATAAAACCAACATGTTGAACTCTTTTAGATGTCTAGATTTCCCCAATGGAAAATATATGTACTTTTAAACATTGATGATAGTCCAAATTTAGGAAAATGGAAACCTAAAATCTCAAAGTCAAGATAACTCTTTTGAGGCCAAGTAGATGAGTTTCATTTTACCTCTGTCTTTGGGTAGCTTCCAGCTTGGACACCACAGGAATGCCACATATGGTAAACTGAGATATTCATTAATTCCTCATTCCCATGCCATTTTGCACTTTTGTGTGCTTGTGAACTTTTTGTCCTTTTGAGTCCTCCTCATGCCTTTCTTTCTGAATTTTTATTCAGGCTCCTCTATCCATAGTGTCTTTCTGTGTGAGAGATGTATTTAGTTTTCAGTTCACGGACGGAGAAGAACTTTTGGAAATTTTGTGCTTATATGATTCGGTGCTTTGCTTCAATAGATGTTGCTGCTTTTAGGATTTTTTACTCTTATTAGCCTTTAGGATTTCAATTCTTGGCATGGGATCATTTATATATAATATACTTTTTACCTTGCTTCCTTTCCGTGGGTCTTTTCCTGTCACCCCCTAGGACATTTTAGATGTGAAGTGGATGGGGTTGCGAAATAGTATTCCAGACCTCTTGATCTTGAGTTATCTTTCAGGGATTAAGCAGGACTTCAATGTGTTCATAGCCATTTAGGAAAACTACTTACTAGAAGAAATTCCATCAGATTCAAACAATATGACACAGTCTTATACCCAAAGATCTCCATTAATCCAAAACTCTGATGCTTACCATGCAACCAAAAGTTTGCCTCTTTTATTGAAATCAAAAATAAATTTTAACTAAAAACAAGCAGCAATCAACCAAAACAATTTATTTATGTACAAAGTCATTAAGAAATAAAAACCAAGAAAAATAAAAAACTGAGAACCAATCCACTAACTGGCCAGTTCTCTGCCCACCCCTAAAGATCTAGCAACTTGTATGTTAAGGGGCTAGGCTTGACTACAAAAAATGAGAAAGACCTAACCATTATCTAATTCTACTATTCTTGAAACAAAAACTACATCTACTGATTTACAATCAATCTTATTAGCCCTTGAATATTGAAGGAGATCGGGCTGGGTGTCTGATAGGTTGCTGGCTTCTTCTGATGCAGAATGTCGCAGTTCAAGTTCAATCAGATAATTTCCCAATACATAATTTACTGATTCATTTCTTTCTTCCAATTTCGTGACAAAGTGTTTCATGTAGGGCTCTCTTAATATTTTGATATGATTTGGGCTTCCTTTATGGGGCAACCACAAATGTGACCAATCCAAAGCAAAATACCCCTTTAATCTCGCTGACCAGTTTTGATTCAAAATAAGTCCATAACCATTAGTTATGTCTGCTACCACAATATCAATATATTGACATATCTTTTCATTTGCAGATAAATGAATCAGAATATCCTCCATCTCCCCGACTACTTTCAAATTGGTCCTATCTAATTGAGTAACCTCCCAGGCGGTAGGTTTAGGTTGTCCATTAATCTTTCTGCAAACTGCAAGTGGCATAACATTAACTGATGACCCAGAATCTACCAAACAGTTGTGCACCTTATGATTCAAAATTTCCAAAGTCAACAAGAAAGGTGGGGTTTTAAACCTAGTCTTTCCTCCCACACTTGCTTCAACAACTTCTTCTATAGGTTGGTTTTATGTGGGTATCTTTTCCCCTATTTCTTTAGGTGTTTTGATATTTTCTTCTTCAATAGGCTTAGTAGGCATGTTGACCTATTTTAGATCTTGACTGGTAATTTTAGGTGTCTCATCATCTATGTTGTTCTTCGGTTGTTTCTTTACATTTTCTTGCAATTTCTTGATCTTTGAGAGTATTGAATTTTCTTTGTTCACCAAATCCAGGCTTCTTGCTGACATATTTGTTTTCGATATCTCTTCATGTTTCAGAGTATTTTCTTTTGTATCAAAAAGTGAAACACAATCCCATAAAACCATGGCATCATTTTCTTGTTTTTTTGTGGCCTTACCACCCTTTTCTTCTTCATCATTGTCCTCTGTTAATTTGGAATCCAACAGTTGATTCATAACTAATTTCATTGAGTTTATCCATTGAGGACAACTTTTTTCAGAATGAGGCTGTTGGTGAAAAGTGCAAAAATTATCCATACCAACCTCAGTTAAGTTCATTGATGCAGGACTTTGTGGAGAAGGTTTGGATTGATTGTTATCCTCTCTTCTCTTGTAGTAAGGCTTATAGGCTTTCTGAGCCTCCTTTTCTTTTTCCAAATCTATTATTCTATTGGAAAGATTCTGCATCATTTTTAGCATTCCCTCAAAATCATGTGATTGCTCCTCCTTAGGTTTAGTTAGTAATAAGGATTTCTTCCCAAAAGGTTTTTCTCCAAATTGCTCAGGATAATATTCTATGCTTTCTTTTTCATTCTCTACTCTTTCAACTTCTTCATAAGTCTCCGATAACATAGGTTTAACTTGGGATTTTGAAAACATAGCCAAGTCAGGACCCAAAGCTGAGGTATAATATTCAATCAGAACCTTATCAGAGGGCTTATCAGTTGTGGATAAATTGTTAAGATAAGCAGAAAACCTTTGAGTAAAATTATGCACCTTTTCTTTTCTTTCTTTCTTCAAAGCGCCTAAACCTTTCATTAGTGTTGCATGGGTCTTTTGGGCTGCATATTTGCTTCTGAAAATCCTCTGAAAAGTGTCCCAATCTGGAATTGAATTTGCAGGCAGGAAAAAATACCATGAGGTTGTTGCTCCTTTCAAGGTATGTGGAAAAAGTCTGCAAACTACGTCTTCATGTTCTCCAGCCCTTAATCCTTCTATGGCTAAGTAGAAACTTTGCAAATGGTCATCTACTAAAATATTCTCACTTGGGTCAAACTTGGGCAGAATCTTCTCAAAAGCCTGAGGTAAGTCATGCAAAGGAGGTGTTAGGTTTAGAGGGGATCTAGCTTTCCAAGCAGGTGTTGGATTTGGTGGGTTAGGTGGATGATTTGCATTTACACCTGCCATGAGTCTGGGTGGAGAGTGAGGTGGAGAATCAACATGAGTATGGACAAGTGAACCGTTAGGTGTATTAGGGCCTACTTGATTCAAAGGCTGAACAACTTCCTGTAAAGATGTTTCTACAAGTTCTTCCCAATCTCCAACTAACACAGAGTCTTCCACTACAGGACGGTCTTTCTTCTTGTACTCTCTTCTAGGCAATTCAGGGATAATTGGTAATCCTCCAATCTTCTTCACATAAGCCCTAGTGTGTCTTCTCATATCATTAACAACTTCATTCTCTACATAATACAAATGTTCTCTATTCTCTTTAGGAAACGGATTAGGAAATGAACTGCTTTCAAAACTATCATTGGTGGAGTAATTTTGAGGAAATGGGTTTCCTCAACCCGCCATGCACTGGTGGCCCTCCTTCTAGTGCCAGAAATTGTTGAGGCCTGGAAAATCACAGGAAACAACAGCAAGGGATTCTCCCCAGTCAACGTTCCCAACTAGCCCGTGACTATTTGGTATGTGGAATCTGTCCGGTTTACGGTTCGGCTACCGTAGGTCAAGTAACAAAAATTAAAAGGTTTTACCAATTGCGGCTTGGTCCACCGTATATTTTTTGTGTTTTTAACTTTGAGTATGATATGCAAGTGCCTATCTAAAATGTAGATTGATAAAGAATACGAGAAGCCGTCACAATGTGATGCGTAGGTTCTTACCTCTCGTCTTAGACTCTCTCGCATCTGAACCACACATAGCAGGAAATAAAACTAACTAAGTTGTCCCTAGGGAGTGAGATTATCATTTAATGAGTAATGTATTACTGTTCATGCATTAAGAAAAATCATAGGTAGCTGTTCTTTGATTCAAAACACATAAACATGAATAGATGGATGAACAACAAGATAGCTCATTGTCTGTGAAAACATTCATTACTCATAGTGGAAATTATCATAAAATAAAGCAGAGAACATTCATAAAAGAACATAGGTTCAATAAGTTAGAACGATCTCACGGTTAATGAATAAAGGCTGAAAACGAAATAGTTCCCCTTCAACAACATCCATTGAACAACATTTGAACATTCCACCAAAGATTTCTCCAACAGGAAAAACTGTAATAGTATATTGCAAAATGAAATAGCTCCTCTTACAATGTGTTCTCACCAGTTTTATTGGGAAAAAGTCCTTTCTCTATCTAACTCTCCTATACTTATACAAAAGGCAAAACTTTTGGGCTGCCCCAAATGACCCCTGGGCTTCCCCAACATTTCATTTCCCAAAATTGTCTTATATTGAGTGCTCATACAATTTACAATACATTACATTAAAACAAAATAATAAATCACTTTAAGTAGAGGGCCCTGCTTGATTATTTAGGAATTTTTTCCATTCTTGGGCTTCTGATGCTAAATTCTCAAATTCAGAAGGCTCGAGAAAACGAATGTTGATTTCAAACTTTGCATCTTGATTTTTAATCACTTCAATCCTTGCTAAGCTTAGGTGTAGTTGATCCTCAAACAACTGTACACTGACTGCTGAATGAGCCACTTCATCTTTCAAGATCTGTGCATCCAGGACCTTAACTTGTTGGATCCTTTTCTCATCCTCTTAATATTTGTTCTATAACATATCTATGAACGACTGATGTTTTGGAAATGCATCTAATCTCTGCTCAGCAGTCACCTGGCATCGATTGTAAGTGATCAACAGCCTTCTGCAATACTCAGTACAAACTCCTCTCATTTTCTTTACAGCCTTCTTGAACTCTTCTGCCGTGTTTATTGCAAATTCCAACAAGTCATAATCCTGCTTTAAGCCTTGCTGATCCTTTGTTGGTAAGTCTATCGGAATGTCTTCATTGGCCTCCATCCTTCCTATCCTTCCCGTTGGGACTTCCAAAATGTCCTGAGACCTATCTACAAAATACGAGGTGGTTTCCAAAATTTCTTCCAATTTGTTATCCACCTGCAAAACTCTGCATCTTTCTTCTTCTATGGATACCTACAGCTGGTGCATTTTGCTTCTTTGTGTTAGGGCATGCTCTTTGAAAGGCTGAATACTGGTTTGCTGTTCCTTATCCTCTTTCAAAGATGCTGCTAGTGAAGCAATTTGTCCCTTAAACGCTGTTGCTTGTACATGAAACTGTTTTTCTGTCTCCTCCATGGCTGCCCTTTGTGTTTCCAGTTCCCCAACTTTGCTTTGCAGTTGGTCTCTTTCTGTCTTAATATTTTCACATGCTGTTTTCAGTCCATCCCTTTCTATCTTTAGCTCCTGATGATCCTGCTGCGCTTTTGCTAGGCTATCCTGAGCATCTCTCCTTGTGTTTTCAATGGTAACTTCCAAATACATCTTGTCTGTTTGGAGGGATTGAAGCTCTACTTTTGAATATTTCACTTCATTATGCATGTATTCAAAGTTTCTCTTCAGTATGTTGCTTTCATCCCTCTCCTTCCTCAGAGTGTCTTTTAATTGGGCAGAATTTTTCGTTGATTCCTCAAGGTATGTCATTATTCGATCTACATTATCTTTAGAGGCATGGATTAATGCTTCTCCAGCTCGGATTTTCATCCTTGGGTCCTTGTCTGTCCCATGTACCAAGGTTTTATCAGTGACCATCATCCTCGATTATCCATCGGTCTCCACCTTTTTCTCAGTTCTTTTTACAATTCTCTTCTTTTCTTTGTCATAAAAAATGGTACTGAAATCTGGGACTTCTTCCCCTTTCTTCTGTTCAAAAGGTATTAGCCTTAATCCATAAACAACAACCTGCCCTATATTGCTGCCAGCAGATGCAGCAGGCTCTTGAGGGTCAGAACAATCCTGATATTGCACTTCTTGAGTTTCTGCAGGATTAGAAGTTTGTTGATCTATTGTGGACCCTGTCAGTTTCATACTTTCAGCCTCCTTCTTTTTTAGCTCTTCATCCTCTTTCTTTTTTCTTTCTTCTTCTTCCTTCTTGGCAACTTCTTCTGTATTCTTTGCTGCTTCTTGTTCAGCTTTCTTCCTTTCCTCTTCTTCACTCTTAAGTCAACTGTCGGCCTCTATTGCTAGTCTCCTAGCATCTTCTTCTCTTTTCTTGGCCTCCTCTTCATCGGATTTCTTCTTCTCAGCTTGGCCCTTACCACCTTTAGTGGTGATCTTCTTTTTAAATATTCTTTTTAATGCAGTCATATTTTTTGCATTTCTGAAAGTTTCTTCATCCTTATCCCAATGGTTTGTATATTCAAAATGCACATTGGCTTCCTTGCAATGTTCCACAACTTTGTTTTGAGAATCATTTCTATGGAAGTTCATTTCCCCAAAGTGGAAATACTCCAATTCCTGTACAAACTAATCAAATTTTTTAGCTTTTGAAAACTTATAGTTTCCCAGTTTGAAAGGTATGGAGGATAAGTTGCCTTCTTGTGCTTGAACAAAAAACTCCCTATACCATCCAAGAAAACCTGCCGGACTGCTTCTTTATGCACCACAAAGTCCGTGGCATACTTGGGGAGTAACGTAGGTGCCCTAGAGAAACCATAAATTCTAATATACATCCCCTCATCAGTCAAATAATAATTAGCATACTCCTCAATGACTTTCAATGCCTCTTCAGACATACAATTGCATTCTTTCAAGAAAATCAACGTATACAAGGGCATAATAAATTGTTCACAAATTTCTTTATAATGACTGTAATATTTGTGTGCCCATAACAACTTGTAGGCTGTGTACACAGGTGTTCTGTCCTTGTCCCACATGCACCTTAGGTTTGGAAATGGCTAGGTGCATAGTATACAATCTATTAATATGGAGCTCATGTCGAACTCAGATTTTTTCTGAGACACCCCTCCCAGATCTGAAGCAATGCAAGCTGAGAGATTGTTGGACACAATGTTCGCCCAGTTGAATACAGTCCCTTGGGTGGCCACACTGAAGATAATAGGAACCCATCCTAACTTAAAACTTTTGCCGTGAGCTCTCCCAAAAATTCTGTTCAGCATTAACGCAATAAACCTATAAGGGGTTCTTAGAGTATCTGTGTCATATTCCCCTGATGGCCTGGTTCGAAGATTCTCACCAGGTATCATCATTCTTTTTACTATTTCAACCAGGTCTAGGTTAATCTCCTTCAACCAATCTTCAGTTAGGTAAACCTAGGATTCTGGTAAGTGATAAGCTAATGATACATAACTAGGGCTGTAAGCAGCATAGCCCTGGTTGGAAGTATTGGCCAGAATCATAGTAGTCATGTCTGGCCTAGGAAGAATCCATCCAATCACTTTTGAGCATGGGAAAAGTTCAGGCCTGGTAGCTATCTTCATCAAGGCATACTTTTCAATATTGGCATATATTGTCAATTCTTCAAATCCGGTATCAGGCACCTCCTGTTTTGAAATCAGTGTGTAAATCTCGCCCCACTTGTAGTCAGGTTCCACACTGGTGGTGGCTCTAGTATATTCATAAATGTACTCAACCTTTGTAATAATTTCCACCTCAGGATCCCCTTCAGTAATAGGAACTTTCTTTTTTTGTCTTTTCGACATCTCATCTTTGGAAAAGTTGACCTGTCACAAAACAAAATACATTTAGGCTATTTGGGGCTGTTAACCAGTAGTCAAAGAACGAAGAAAAAACTGTATAAGAATTTACCTCGGCCGTATTTGCCATAGCTAAATCTATACAGACACATGACCAGGACTAACTAGCAAATACATCTGCAAAAGATAGGTCCTGAAAAATCCTAAGGCATGCCCGTGACTAAAATCAAACACTATCGACAAAATGCATCATAACCTTGCTAACATTGTAAAACTCTACCGACGATCCTAAACACGGCACTATGTGAAGTAAAACCATTCTGATCAAACTAAAACCCTCGACATCTTCAACAAAAATAATCCTAAAAGCAAATGCATCAACCTCAGTAGAATGTGTTCTAACTACTTGCTCAAAAATAAATCCCCTCAATGAGGTTTATTCTTGAAAACGTGGCCCTGTCCAGAACATGTGGGAAACCAACAATTGAAACTCAAACCCTCCAGCGTCCTAAAGAAAACCATGGTAAACGCCTACAGACTATAAAAGAAAAGAAAACATTTCCCCCAAATGGCCATATGCAACCCCATAAAATCCGGTGCAAACAGCGTAACGCTCGTCTGCACCAGTTTCCTAAACAGTCGGATAAGGGTCGAAAACTCATAACGGCTCTACAATAATCACCTAGAAAAAATGAGAAAAACCCCCTCCAATCGCTAATTGTGAAAGTGGACCACCATCTATGCTGATAAACCCATACATATATGCCCATCGACCACGGAGGGACACACCTAACCAAAGGACGAGACCCTAGTTCGAAAAGCTCAAAAGAAAGGACAAAATAATGGTTGGCCTACCTAGCAATGAGCTGTGCAGTCGATAAGGAGAATGTGAAAGCTTCCACAGTGACGCCACCCACGCACGAGCTCCCGACAACTGGTACAAAAGCACAGTTCAGATCGACAAGGACAGTGCAGGCACGAAATTACAGGGATAATAATAGAATAATGCCCCATCCCACGTATATATATATCCTGGTAAAAAACACACGGTGGGAAAATATCGTAGATCGGGCGGCGAGACAACGATGGCATCGGCGATCATCTTGCTACAAATCCGCAACGGTGGGCGATGGAGATGCTATGAGTTCTTCAGTACAATGAAAACCGTCGGTGAAACACACACTAAACCTTAACATCGGAGCCCAAATGGCTATAGCCTCGGGCTATTAGCATGTTAAAACGCCGCAACGACAGAAGCCACAAAGATAAGAGGTTCCGTAGAACAATCAAAATAGGAAGAAAATAGAACTAACGTTAAGTGAACCGTCAGCAAAATATATCATGAACATCGGTGAAAGAAAAATGATAAGGCGAAAGTTTAGTCTGCTCCAAAGCCGCAACGGTGGAACGCCAATAGACTAAGGCTTATGCGAAAACGAGATTGACGACGATCGGTCAAACAAAAACTTAACCTCAAATCAAATGTCCAAAACGGTGCCGACAGCGACAAGAACAAAATTACAAAAGCAAACTGCGGGATCAGGAAAGGTCAAAACTTTCATCATGATGCTTTTCAAATTTCCATTCGAAACGTCGGTAATACAAGGTACTAGCGCTCCGATGGTGACAAAACAAAAATGCCGAAAATAAAACAAAGCGCATCGGTTGAAGACATGGTTTTGGATCGGGTCATTTGCTATTTAGCCTCCGCAACGGTGGATACATAGGTGACTACGGCCCCAATTCACAGCTCAAACCACTTCCGACAGCGAAGATAAGAAATCACCGTAAGTCACAAATTAAGTAAAAAAGGCAGCATCAGCATAAAATATATTCAATCAACAATCTACCTCAATAAATCAAACTCGCAGTAAAGGTAAGCAACCCCAACAAATTAAGAAAGACAAAATTTAAAAGAAGGGTCCCAATTTTTTAGAAATTTGGGAAATAGTTGCAGCTGCAACAGTAACTTACCTGGATGTTTGGCGAACTTGTTATCATACATCGGTATTGGGTATCATTGCTGAAAATGGTTGTTCTTGATATGTCGTTCATGCCAATATTTCTGGCGATCCTTCTCAAAGCATTGGTGAAAACCTGCAACAAAGCGGTCTTCCTCGAGTTGCACTAATTGAGCTAGGCATTCTTCTAATGCTACTTCATCATCCATTCTTGTCTCTACTGCAATGCGCAAACTCGGAACAATATATTCCATTGGCATGAAAACCTCTTTCCCATACACCAACTTGAAAGGTGTCTATCCTGTCAATCTTTTGCAAGTGTTGCGATACACCCATAAGACTGTTAGAATCTTCAAATCTTAGTCATCACGGTTTGTGTTTCATACCTTTGTGAGTGCATGCTCCAACACCTTGTTGAATGCCTCCACTATCCCATTTGCTTATGGATGATACAGGGTACTCTTCTCATGTTTTTTTTGAAGCTCCTCTGTCAATGCGCTAAATGTACTATTGATGAAGTGACTCCCTTGATCGATCATCAGTATTTTAGGACAACCAAACTGGGTAACAATGTTATCAAATAGGAACCTTGCTGATGTCACAACGGTACAATCTTCAACTGGCAAGACCTCCACCCATCTTGTCAAATAATCTATTGCTATAATGAAATACCGTGCACCAGTTCTCTTTCTAGGCAGTTTGATTGGTCCCACAAAGTCCATTGCCTCTTTTTCAAATGGTTGCAGTGTCACTTGAGGTACTAATGGGATCTCATCCCTCCTTGATGGTTTTCCAGTCCTTTGAAAAATGTTGCAAGTCCGTGCATAGTCTGTTGCATCACTATTGAGAGTCGACATCCAAAGCCCTATGCGGAGCACCTTTCTAAAATTAGCACGACCTTCGTAATGTCCTCCTACAACTCCCGCATGTGCCTCTTCCAATACTTGCCCTTGTTCATGCAGTAGGACACATCGTCGTAGAATTTCATCGGATCCCAGTTTATAAAGTTCCCCAACAATCAACTGGAAATCCCTGTCTTGAACAACCAACTGCTTCTTTTGACTTGTATTAAGCCCTTCTAGTGTTGTTCCTGTCGCCAAAAATTGAATTATTTGCTCATAGTAGTTGTCAACCATATCGAATCTGAATAGTTGTGCATCTGGCAACCCATATTCAATGTTCGTTGGTTCTTCACCTATCTCAATTCATGACTGAGTGGTCCAGGCCAGCGTTCAAGTGACCGAGTTCACAATTATCTCAAAATCAAACTCCTAGAAGATAAGTAGCCAACGACATATATTCCCCCCAACACAAGCTTATTCACCAGGTATTTCAAAGAAGAGTGATCTGTAAACATATTGAAGTGACCTCCCAACATGTAGTGTTGAAACTTCTGTAGTCCATATACCATCACCAAGCCTTCCCTCTCTGTTGTTGTATAACGACTTGTGTATTGGGGAAATACCCCTCACTCCATGGCTCAGGTAAAACTGATAACCACTTTGCCACAAATAAAAAGTCTTGGTTTACCTCACGGGTGGGGATTAATCAATTAGGTAGGAGTCATTGCCCTTTTCACTTGGTAGGTCCTCTCAATGGCCAACTACTTCAGGGTTCCTATGGTACTCCTCACAATGAGTTTTAGGGATATTCCTAAGCACTTCCCACAATTAAGCGGATAGGGGTTATTTCCTGATAAGAACCTGCAATGAACAATACATATGAAAAGAAGAAGCACAAATGCAATGGTCACAACGTCGGGAAGCACTGCAAAATAAAAAAAAATGGCAGAAATTCCACTCGGTAAGCCCAAGAAAGTGCTCTGGTACCAGATGTGATGAACCTCTTGCAATAAACAATGAAAATGCATGATATAATAGACATAGTAGAGCATATAAGATATTTTATTCATTGGATTTCACTTCAATAGGGAAACCTCCTTTGAGCAGGCTCAATACAAAATAACTCATGGATGCTTTCATTGGCCTCAACACGTACTTATATACTAAGTCTAATCTAAACAACTAATACTCCCCATGAATGTGGCATAATACAATATACTTTGGGACGACTTACAAAGCATATTCTTCTAGCAAAAATATACTAACAAAGTAAAGAGAAGGGTTGACACGGGTTCCTAACAAAGGTTCATGGCTTATGTGTCCAAATTAGAGAGAGCTCAACAAGATGACCATTAAATATAAGTTTTGTATTCTTGTCATTGATGAATAAATGTTTGTTAGATTTTTTTGTTTATTATATTTTTGTAAACGTTGTATTTGTGTATTATATGAGGAAAGACATGACAATTCAATGTTTCATATAGTTATTATAAATGTTATTTAAAAAAAATCACCATTTTTATGAGAGGTAAAATTAAGATTTAAATGTCAAATAAAAGGTAATGTTAAAAATAAAACGACATATAAAATTTTCTTAATGTGCAAGATATGATGTTAAATTTCAACCCTGGGCCACATGGAGTGGTGAGGCTCAAAGAGGTTTCTTTGAGCCTCGCCTCTCAAACTATACTAAGAAAGGCGCTAAAAACCAATAACCCAATAAGTCAATAGAATGAGAGGAAGGTAGGATGCCAAAAATAATAGCTTTATTTATTGAGAAGGTATAAATTCTTTATATAATATTATTACAAGATGCCTTGAAGCCATACCATGGGGTGGACTCTCCATTTAATGTTTTTATGATGAATGGGAGAGGGTGGCCTCTCCATTTGATGCATTTATGACTTATACATCCGAACTTAGACCATATTCCCCCTAAAATTTGGATCAGAAACAAAAAAGAAGATCAACATTGTCATGAAAGGAAAATTGAAGTGGGGGATTGGGTATTTTTTAGGCAACAACCATACAAACAAATATCCCTCAAGCAACAAAACAAGGACAATAAATTAGCACCCAAGTACTATGGTCCCTATAATGTGTTGTAGGGGAATGGAAGTATGGATTACATATTGGATTTGCCTCTATATTCATGTGTACATGCATTCTTGTTAGTTGCATGAAAAAGGTAACTAGGGACAATATTCTAGTTTAAACTATTTTACCAAATATTGAAGGGAAAATCATACTAGAACCTAAAATAATCCTTGAAACACGATTTAGTAACTACAAAATTGAGAAATTAGTGAGTACCTCTTCAAGTAAAAGAAATTTTCAATCAAAGAGGTGACATGTGAAGATGAGTAATCCATAGTGTTGAGGACACCACTTGTTTGAAGGAAAGGGGCATGGTAATCCCTAGATATTACGACATTACATTTCTATTATTATATTAGTATGTTTATTGGTTATGTAGGACCTTACTTGTAACTGTATGGTTAATTAGGACCTTAATTGTAACCTTTGTATCCTATAAATACTAAGGAGACCTAGTTTAAATATCATCTTACCTTGTTTTGTGCATTCTGTACATTGTAAAGAGTTCCCCCCTAGAAGAGGATTCATATTCATCTCTTTATTTCATGATTCTTACAATGTTGGGTTGCGCTCTCTTTCTAATTTTATGCTATTTTGGGATTTTGGTGCAAAACACATCCCATGGTGTAGATTATTGCTTATGATTTTTTGATGCTTTTTGTGGCCTTGTTTTGGTTTGTGGTCAAACTCAACAAGAAATCTCTTGTTTTGATTAGCTGATGCACTAGTTGCATTGGATTTTTACTTTACTTAGGTATGAAGAATATCTCAATGTCTCAAGTATTACCTTTATTTTTGCTATGTTCCCTTTGGCATTTTTTCTTGTGCATTATTTGAAAGGCCATTTTTCAAAAACTTTGTAATTTGAACAAGGACA
Organism: Pseudotsuga menziesii; assembly: GCA_001517045.1. Classification (NCBI taxonomy): domain Eukaryota; kingdom Viridiplantae; phylum Streptophyta; class Pinopsida; order Pinales; family Pinaceae; genus Pseudotsuga; species Pseudotsuga menziesii. The sequence goes on from LPNX010411427.1 coordinate 1,050,514, forward strand.
TGTTGGATTTGTTGTAGTGGCGTTATGAGATCTGAAGTTTGTATCCATCCCACCGTTGTTGTTCAGCTTTTTTGTGGAAACCTTAGTAAGTACAATAGAGATTCTAGAGTTTTTTTGCACCTTGAAACAACATGCAAGTTCTCACATGGAACTAGTTGGTACCACCCAAAATATAGCTCCTTATTACATTTTGGAGACATTCTAACCAACAAGATTGTATCAAGGAGATAGTAGCATTTGAAGGGGGAAATCTAGTATATAATATGTAGAGAAACTAAGACTTAATATGCAAAAACAATAAGATCTTTTTAGTTGTAAAACAAACTAATTTTGATGCTTTGAACCATGAAATCATCATGGTTGGCATTGTTGAAGTATTTGTTGACATTTGTGATGGAAGGGATTTTCGTTTGTTTTGTTTTTCTTTAATGAGCATGTTTTAAAGATTTAAAAAAACATATTTCATGAGCATAGAACTATAAGGGAAAGGAGTAGAATGAGGGTAATGTTCTCATTAAAAGTGTTGGAAGGAGGGTATAGTTGTTAGTGACAACAAATGCTAAGAATTTTGAAGCAAAGAGAACATCTAGAAGATCTTGGGAAGAATACTACAAGATAGGCCTGGTTTATGTGACATTCATGGGAAACAAACTCCCTCCATACATAATAGAATAAAATAATGTCAAGAATAGATTATTAATGAGAACAATTATGTAAAGGCTAATAGGTCTTTCAGGTCTCACTAGAAAGACCATAACTTAAAATTAATTGAATTTTATGGCTTCATCTAATGTGTTTGAGGGTCAATCTCAAAATTTGGTGAAGGAGTTCTAAGTTGAGAGGAAGGATGTGTTTAATAGTTCTTTGAAATATGAGGAGAAGCAAGATAAGTCGCTTTTTGAGTTTGAAGGTAATAATGATATTACTCGAACATATGAAAGTAACCCTTTTCTTCATGTTGTCATGTTAATGATTGAGATTTACATTGATTTGTAAACATTTTTAAAGACGGAAATATAATACTTGTAGCATATATATGACTGTTCACTACATGATCTAGTTGATGAGGTAGGAGATATATATTATTTTCCCCAGAAAATATATAACAACAATGGAGGAACTTATACTAAGAGTGCAAACCTTTCATTGAGGTTGTTTATAACAATAGATAGCAAAACGATACCATGTTATAATAGAGAGAGCACATCGTAAGAGGGATTTACACTATGTTTTTGGTACATGAAAAGGGCACACTAATGAAAAGGAATTACACAATGGTTTTTGGACCTATTCCATGCATTTGCAGTAAGTGTATATGGCAAACTTGTTAATAGATTTTAGGAACATCTAAAAGAAAAGGAAGAAACACCATTTAAGAGAGTTACAAAAAGATTCTATTTATGAAAATAGGGTGATGTATATATCGCTATTCATGCCATATTTTTAGAAATTTTGGGCAAAGATGGATGCATCTTTGGTAGCCATTTTGAGACAATTTATTAGCATTTTAACACCAAAGAGAGAAGATGCACCCCTACTATTTATATTTATTAATGGTTGAGTATACATCCAAAGGGTACTCTTGTTCAAGACATATTTATGGCATGATTACAAAACAAATATAGAGGAATGCCCTACCATAAATAATGACTTGAGTGTCACTTAGACACCCTCTCACATGGTCAAGACTCAAAGGTGTGCCTTTGAAGGAGCACCCACCTTGTGAAGTTACTTTAATATTTATGTCATGGTACATTTGAACGATAGAGGCACAACAATTGATGAGTGATCCTTTTAGATAGGTATCCAATGTTTGTTATATGATGTATGAGGTGATCAAATGTCAAAGAACATATTTTGAGGACATCCTAGCTTTGAAGGATTTTAACAATCATTTCGAGGACATCCACATTTTGAGGGTTATACTGACACTATTGGAGGATCTCCCAAGCTTTGATGAGGGAACATTTCATCATTTTAAGGAAGATTTGTGCCTTATCTGGAGGAGCATTTCCTTTGCCTTTTAGCTTGGGTATGGTTATCACTTTCATGAGAGGTGGTTATTTGATGGGAATATTCAAGAGAACTCCAAGGAGAACGGAGAAAGTTGGCAATAAACCATAGCATTTGTTAAAGAAGCATTACTCAAGAGAGTGCCTTACAGGAGAAGTTGATACAAGGCATCAAAGACTTGTTCATGCATCTTTTATTATTGGTTTTTTTGTGAGGGAAAAGTTATTTAGAATTCATTTATAATTATTTATTTTAAGACGTTGAGTTAAAACTCTATAAAAAGAGAAGCCCTCACATTTGTTAAGTGTGTTTGGAATTGTGAAGAGATCCCTCCAGGCCTAGTTGAAAACATGTTGGGAGGAAGAAGTTAAGGGGCTTAGTCAATGTGAGATTCCACCTGAAACGTGTCGATCATTTTTAAATTTCTACAGAGTGCAAATCTATAAGCTTGCACACAATGATTGAACATTGTGGAAGCATTCATACACAAATGTGAGGTTCATTATTTCTCATCTCATGGGATGAATTTGATTCTTGGAATTATGCTTGCAAAATATGTCATAAGAAACTTTATTGAAGGGTACTTAGGATCCAAATTGAGGGCTAAGGTTGAGGTGAAATCCTCCTTATCCTGTTGTTTTGTCAATTGATAAGATTTTGATATTGTCATTTCTATCTTTGAAGGATTGTTATTATCTTTGTTGTTTATGATTAAACTCACTTTTACAACTATATTTTTGTTGATTGAAAAGATACGCCTTTGGAACAGCCTCATTAAAATTTCTACACGTTAAAGTAGTCCATATGATTCTTATAAAATGTTTATAATATCATAACCATGCCTCATTTTATGTTGGATCCTCATTTATATTTTGAACCCTTGTGAGTCTAGACACTCTATTTTACCCAAAATAAATTGGCACTTGTATTGGTCCATCATCCCATTTAATCAAAATTTTATTTTATACTTTTATTTAGGAATCGCCTCATGTGTTGTTTATGATTAAACTCACTTTTACAATTATATTTTTGCTAATTGAAGATATGCACCTTTGGAAGGTCCCTCATTAAAATTTCTATACTTTAAAGCAGTCCATATGGTTGATTATAAAATGTTTGTGATATCATAGCCATGCCTCGTTTCATTTATATTTTACCCAAAAGTCACGTGAACGAATCTGGAACGTGTTTGTTGTAATGTCGAACGAATCTGGAAAGTCATCAATCATAGGCGTCCTGTGGATATATTCAATACAGCTATGGAAGAAAGGAGGAAATAGTGTTTTAATGTGAAATAAATCCCAGAAAGAAATACACACAAAAATTTACTATATCTTATGGTTCATAAGGGGTATACATATATGTTGGTGTATTATGTAATGATAATTACATAATGTATTAGGGTAGATACCTGTTGGACGATGACTGCATATTGTGGAAATATGGTATTATGGGTGTAGTCAGTACATTCTGGTTAGTTGATGTAATTACTGTTTAGGGCAAGTGTTGCTGAATAGTCAATATGTAATATTCTGGTGATACCTTTTTTTTATATATAACATATATAAGATCTTTTTTATTTGGAAAAAAAACACACAAAAATTTACACAGGACAGGTTCGCAGGACAAAACATCAAAATTGGAATCCGGGCTCTGATTTTTCATAAATAAAAATAACAATGTTCCTTCTTTATTATTTTTATTTAAATCTTAGACTTTCACAGGAATTCCATTTTCGTCTTGTTGTCGCTTTCATTTCTTTTCTCAAGAAAAGAAGCGGAGAAGAAAATGGGTTTCGTTTTAACTTTATTTTAACATTTTCTTTGGAAATTTTGATTTATCAAAGAAAGATTGCGTTGAATGAAAAACTTTAATAATTTGGAAGAAAAACTTATTACAAAGAAATGAAATTGAAATGGTTTGAAAACGGGTAATTTTGAATTTTTATATCGTGATTTATATAATAAAATAAAATGTTTATAAATTTATAGTTCAATAAATCATAATAGAATTTTTTAGAATTTTATTTTATTTTATTTTGAAAATAAGTAAGACTTTTGTAATACAATAATGCTTTAAAGAAAAAGTTCAATATTATCATATAGAACTTTATATCTTAAGTAAGCTTATATAATAATAGAACTTTATATTTTAATACAAGTAAGACTTTTGAAACACAACAATACTTTAATAAAATACATGTAAAAGAGTTGGTGTGTCTAGTATGAGATACAATACCATTACAAAATTACATTAAAATTAAAGTAAATTTTTTCTTTGTTTTGCTTATTTGGAATTATGATGGAACAACTAAAAAAGTAGAAAATTGTTTAATAAACTTCTTCAATAAATTTACCTTTTTCTCTAACTTAACATGATAAAATTCTCCAATTTCTTTTCTAAAATCATTCAAAGATTTCAAAATAATATATATGAAATTGGGGCAAAATTGCAAGAGGTTGAGTCAAGAGGTGTTATAAGTAGAAGCACATAATGAACATAACAATTAAACCAAGCACGTTTATAATGACAAAGAAGGTTTATCCTCGAAACCTTTAAATATTTCTTCACAAGCAATACAATGTGCCATTACCATGGGCCCAAAAAACCATGAAATGTAGACGTATTTGACTCTCTAACAAAGTCAAATTTACCTAACAACCAAACATAATGAGACCATGATTTGCGTAAAAATCTATGGATCATAATGGAGTTGCTGATAGAAGGTAGCCTCGATTGCTTGCCTTTCAGAGTCATGCAACTCTAATACCAACTAATGGCAGTGACCTCGACCTTTGCGGATCAAAGCACACAATAGAAACTAAGTGAACACCCACACAAAGAACACATAGAGAAATGCCAAGGATAATGGCTTCTATTACTTTAGGAATGAAATTTTACATAAAAGGTTACACTTCGAGTTGATGCTCTGTTATCTGTTGAATTGACTATTACATATAATATTGATGGCAGGTGAAATCTAGCAGACCTAAAGTTGTCTTTTTCAGCCTGAATTGCTGATTTAAATCGCCTTCTGCAAGCATGATTCTGCAATTCTGCCTCTGTAACCACCTTTCCGCAAGTTGGGCTCTCCCGCAACCAGTTTTCCGCAACTTGGTTCTCCGCAGGATTGGTTCCGCAACTCAATTCCCGTAATTGAGTTCTCTGCAAAACCCTTTCCGCAAGATTCTGTTCTCAATTACGGATTGTGGGATTCTTTTTCCAGATTCCAAAACCAACTTCCGCAATCATGCGGCCACAGCGGTCCATCCGTAATCAGATTGTGGCTTGCAGATTTCAGATACCCATTCCCATTTTCCAAAATAGGTTTCCACAATTTTCCTTCCGCAATTTCCTTTTTCATAATTCTTCTGAGCCATTGATTTCTTGCAGGCTCTTTCTTGGTCATCGATCTGAGATCAGATGCGGATCTCACCTTAACATTGCGGATCTTCACCTTTCTCTTGCGGAATTTATCCACAACCGTCGATCTGCTGAAATTCACAGACTTCAATTCAAACTGTAACAATCGAATTGATTCATGAGTGATCAATCTTCTGTGCAACTATACACCTCTCTGTCTTCAGAAATCATTTAATCATTACTGAAGATTCATTCATACAAAGAAAGAAGCATATGTCTGGTTATTGAAAAGAAGACATTAGATAGAAACATTTATGCAAAGTATTAAGACTTTGTTCTTCATTCCATTAACCACTGGTACATATACTCTATCTCTCGCTAGCTCACTCTTGCATACTATTGTATACTCTTGCGTCGTCTTACACTTAGATCAATTACAATTAAATAGAACCAAAGAAAACAAGTCAGACCCATAACAACGGGATCTAAATTCCTAATAAAGTAAATCTATAACTACCATACCCTCGAGCACCCTGTTACAAGATTCGAGGCACATGTGGAAAATTGTCCTTATTACATTCAAACCATCTATATCTATAAAACAGATTACAAGAATCGACAACTATCCCTATCTTCTAGAAAAATTACATGGATCAGAAAATCAGAATTGACTACTTATTCATCAAGCATAGAATATTGACTAGGTGCTCCTGCATCATACTCCGGGGGAAGAAAATAATTATTCGATAAGTCTTCAGAGTTCACACTATACTTGGAAATATCTATTTCTGTCATCCATGTTGCATCTTCAGAAGGATGATCTTTCCTTTTGACCAAATACTGAAAATATTCTTTGTCCCTAGTCTTCTTTGAAACCCTTTTGTCAGGGATAGGTTCAATCTAAGGTTGTCCTTTCTGAGGTGACTATCCTTGCCAATCTATAAATGAATCATTTTCTCCTTAGATTATTTCTTCTACCTGAGCACCTGAATCTTTAAAAGGATATATATCCGAAACATTAAAAATTGGAGATATTTGAAGATTAGAAGGAAGTTCTAATTCATATGAATTCGCAAAAAACTTCCTCAAAATTTTACAAGGTCAAATATTCTTGAAGTTCAATTTATTGTAGGTTCCCTTAGGAAACTTCTATTTCCTAAGATAGGCCATTACTAAATCTCCAACTTGAAAAATAACTTCCTTTATTTTCATATCTACTCCCTATTAGTATTTCCCAGCACTGTCCTGCAATTTCTTCTTAACATTTTCTTGTAGCTCATGCATGCTAGATGCAAAATATTCACCATTTGCACTTCTACTATCCCGTCCTCCCAAATTTCTAATTTCATATACTCCCCTCGGGTGCATTCCATATATAATCTGAAAAGGACTAATACCTATACTCCTATTAGGTGAATCATTATAAGCAAACTCAGCTTGAGCAAGAGCTAAATGTCATTGTTTCAGATTTTCATAAACAAGACTTCTCAACATATTTCCCAAGCTTATGTTCGCCACTTCAGTCTAACCATCAATATGAGGGTGATAAGCGGAACTAAAACTGACATTGGTTCCCAAGTTCTTCCACAAAGTTCTCCAAAAATGACCAACAAATTTAGTATCCTTGTCAGACGCAATGCTTAAAGGTAAACCATACAACTTTACAATTTCTGAAAAGAATAAATTAGCAATGTTTGTTGCATCATTGGTTTTCTTACAAGCAATAAAATGAGCCATTTTTTAAAACCCATCCACTACTGCATAAATAGAATCATTTCTCCTCTGAGTTCTAGGCAATCCTAGAACAAAATCCATACTGATGGAATCTCAAGGCCTAGTTGGAATAGGTAGGGGTTGATATAGTCCAGTATTTTGTCTTCTCCCTTTGGCATGTTGACATATCTTGCATTTTTCAACAAACTTCTTTACATCACGTTTCATTCCTGGCCAAAAATAAAAAGTAATCACCTGATCAAATGTTTTATCTTGCCCAAAATGTCTTGATAAACCTCCACTGTGTTTCTCCTGTATCAAATTTTCTCTCATAGAACATTTTGGAATACATAACTTATTATTTCTGAACAACAATCCTTCTTGTAACATGTAGTCCAACCATTGGCTGCTATTATGGGTAACTGGATTCTCACGAGATACATATATATCTTTGAAATCCACATCTTATTTATACATATTAATTAAACCTTCAAATCCCAAAGAAATAACCTTAATTTCCTGCAAGATTAAATTTACTCTGCTCAAAGCATCAACAACTTTATTAGATTTTCCACTTGTATGCTTGATCACAAAGGTAAAGTTCTCCAAAAATTCCACCCACTTAGCATGTTTTTTATTCAATTTGGGTTGATTATTTATAAACTACAAAGCATGATTATCATAATATAACACAAACTCTTTGGGCATCAAGTAATGTCTCCATTTCTTGAGAGCTTGTACAACAACATATAACTCCTTGTCATTTGAGGAATACTTTTGTTTTGCCTCATTTAACTTTTAGCTGAAGTACCCTACTAGTCTTTGTTCTTGACTCAGAACAACCCCTATTGTTTTCCCACTATCATCTGTCTCTACTTGAAAAACCTTATCAAAACTTGGTAAATCCAGAATAGGCTTCTTAGTGATCTTCTTCTTCAACAAATTGAAGTTTCTGTTAGCTGCTTCTATCCACTTGAAAGGTTGTCTACTTCCCCTAAAGGTGTCTATTATAGGTGCACAAATTTGACTAAAATTCCTAATGAATTTTCTATAAAAACGTGCAAGTCCATGAAAACTCCTTACCTCGTATGCACTCATTGTAATTGTCCAACTTAAATATTTTTGCACCTGATATGGATCCATCTTCAACCCTTCTTCTGAAACCATGAATCCCAAATAAATCAACTCTTTCTTTAGGAAACTACACTTTTTTAGATTTATCAGTAGCTTCTCCTTTTGCAAGATTTCCAATACCAATTAAATATGTTTCAAATGTTCTTCTTTATTCTGACTGAAGATTAGAATATCATCCGGATACAATATCACAAATTTTACAGTGTATTCTTTCAAGGCCTCATTCTTCAATCTCTTAAAATTACTAGGTGCATTAGTAAGCCCAATGGCATTACTAACCATTCATACAGTCCATTATTAGTCTTGAATGAAATCTTCCATTCATCTGCTTCTCTTATTCTTATTTGACGATAACCATATTAATTTGTCACATTGGTCTAGGAATTGAAAACACAATCTCACAAAGAATACAAACAAATATGCATAAAATTGGCAAAATGGTGCTGCAATGGAAGTAGCAGCTCTATATAATCAAAATGAAAGAATGATGATACAATACAATGATCATGCAAGATGCATGAATGCCAAGACAATTCAAATTCCCAAGGAGGTCATTGGAATTGAATGAATGGGTGTAGCTTAACTAACTGTAAGCCACAATAAACACACTAGTTAACCAACTAATCAAGTGCCGATTGACTCAACTGAGTCCTAACTAAAGTCGAAGTGCAATAAATGACTGATTCTAACTGAAAGTATCTCAGACACATGTCACTGCATGCCAACCAACAAGTGGTAGCACATCAATCACCCTAATGAACCCCGATGAGGTTAATTGAAGTCAAACTGGCCATCAGAGGTGGTTGGAGGTGCCCCTGTTGACTCCAGTTCATTAAATATTAATTAAATAATCAATATAATGAAAGGAGGCGCCTTCACCACTCACATTTAACTAATTGTAACCATCAGTTATCAATTAAGTGCATTTATGACACTCAGATCACCCCCAGAGTGCTCCAGTTAGCCTCCTCGAATGAAGGAGAAGGCTCAGTTGGCCTCCTTGACTGAAGCTAGGCATGGGTGTGCTCATGCTGATGTCATATAGTGCTCCTATGATGTCAATTAAGTTAATAAAACTTAGGATAGTGGTTTAACTAGGCCAAATTGACCAAATTAAGTGTGCATGGTTGTTACGGAGAGAAATTCCTATGGCTTGAGGTACCACAATAGACAGCTCGACTCTAGAAATCAATCCTTTCCAATATGCAATAGAAATTAAATGTCTAACACTAAAGGATCAGACCTCGTACCTTATTCCGGATGGTTGAAGTATATCCCCGTTGAGCTTTCTAATCTTCAGCTTGAATTGATAGATTACTTCCTCAACAACAAGTAAACAATACAAGCATTCTATATATCATGGTGTTAGATCTATTCTAGCATATATAATCAATAATGTAAAAGCATTTGACATAATCCAATGGAGAAAATATTCATTCAAACACACATTATTGGACAAGAAAAGATATTTATATTAATATAAATCAGAGATTACAAGATACAACCTCTGACGGCACGTCTGCAAACCGGAGAAACTGAATCCCCCACTTGGGCCTCCACCACTTCAATCCTCCATCTCTCGATAGCAAGCTCACAAGTAAAAGGAAAGCTTTGGAAGAACACAAAAGTGCTCCAAGGGACAAAGGGATGCAGACTCAAGCATAAGTTTCGGCAATAATGGACTACAGTTTCTTTGCTCTCAATTCTCTCTTATGCCTTTAATGTACCAAGGGGTTCCTTATATAGCTTTTCAAAGGGGTAATGAAAGGTTGAATCCGAGCGATCTCAAGGCATAGGGAAGGCCAGGAGTCAAATGAGTCGGATCCATGTCAAGGAAAACTACAAAAGGATTTGGATTATGCACACATCCCGATGTACACGGTTTTAGTGGTCAAACCCGTGTATATACGTGGTTATAGGTTTAAAAGTCATGTGTATCATTTTTCATATGTTTTTAGGGATGATCAAGGAAACATCAAAGGACAAAAAATGGTCCATGGGGTCTAAGGAGTCTGCAGCGGGACAGGGGAAGGCCATACAAAGTGTGATTCACCTGGAGTGGTGAAATCAGCTATAACAATGGTGGGTAAATGTCTCCAACAAATCACTTTCCAAATCTATCTTTGAAAAATACTTTGAACCACTCAAACAATCCATCAAATCATCAATGTGGGGTAAAGGAAATATGTACTTGATAGTGATCTTATTAATTGCTCTAGATTCAATGCACATTCTCCATCCACCATCCTTCTTTGGGCTAAGCACATTGGGTACTGCAGAAGGACTCAAACTTTGTTTCACCAAAACTTTATCTAAAAGATCCTGTACATGTTGTTTGATATCTTCATTCTCTTGAGGAGTTAGTCTATAGGCCTCCTTATTAGATAAAATTGCACTAGGTATTAAGTCAATGTGATGCCTAATACTTCTCATAGGAGGTAAAGCATTTGGTAACTCATCCACAATAATATCAGCATATTCATCAAGCAATATTCTAACTTCAATAGGAAAATCATCTAAATTTATAGATCTTAATATTACCTTTGGTTTGCCAACAAGACAAAAATGTAGCTCATCCTCCTTCTTTACTTATTGTAATAGTTATTTCCCAGTCATTAGCAAAATATTTGACCTTGAACCTTCTTGAATTACTTCATCCTCCAATGGTAACAATGTATGTCTTTTTCCATCCTTTTCCAGAGAATAAGTGTTCTTTCTTCCATCATGAACAAATTTTATGTCATATTTTCATGGCCTCCCTAAGAGTATATGGAATACATCCATAGGCATTTTATCACATAATACCACATATTTATAAGTACCATTTTGAAACTCCACATTACACTGCTCATTCACCAAGAGCTGATGTCCTTTTTGCAACCAGGACACTTTGTAAGGAGTTGGATGTTTCATCCTCTCCAATATCAGCTTATCTAACATCTCAATGGGGACCAAATTATTTGTACTACCATTGTCAATAACCATTTTACAACACTTCCCTTGTGACTTGCATTTAGTCATGAACTGACTCTTTCTCTCGGCTGGTTCATGCATTTCATTCTATCTATTTACTAAAAATCTCTTCAACATAAGAGATTCTCCTTCCCCAGGAGGATTATTCACCTCTGCTTCTTCACTGGACTCCTCATGAGCCTCACCAATTTTTGCATTCCTATGGGCTGCAGGTTTATTCTCTACATGTATACCATTTCACTTATTTATTTCTACCTCTTCCTCTACCTCCTCTGAATCCTCCTCTTTGGGTTACCTGTCTTCTAGAAACTTCTGCCTCATCTTTAAGAGTCCTACCTCATATGTTTGGAAATCCTTTTCCTCTTGTCGTATTTCTCCCTCTTCTTTTTTGGTTCTGTTTTCTTAGTATCTTTTCTTCTACCCTTGAGGCTTCCTAATAAGCATCTTCAATTGTTTTCAAATTCAATAAGTTGATCTCATCTTGTATCTCATATATTAGTCCATATATATATATATATAGCTACTCTTTCTATGTCTCCTTGTGCCTGTCTAGCTCTAATACTCAGCTTAAAGAACTCTTCTGTATATTGCTTAACAATCATACCCTTATGTCTAATATTTTGTAGCTGTATAATGAGAGTCAACTAATAATCCTTAGGAATAAATTGACTTTTAATTTTATATAAAATTTTATCCCAAGATTTGATTTTGGTCTTACCTCTTCTTTCTCTATGGATCTGAAGTTCATCCCACCAGATAGTTGCATGCCCTTTCAGTCTGGTCGCTGCATATCTCACCTTCTTTTTATCTTCAATTTCTTCAAAGTCAAAATACTTGTTTAAAGCATTGATCCAGTCCATGAGTTCTTCAACATTGAGATTACCTTCATTCCTGGGAACTTCACCTAAATTGCTGATTTAAATCGCCTTCTACAAGTAGGATTCCGCAACTCTTCCTCCGCAACCAACTTTTCTCAATTTGGGCTATCCCACAACCATTTTTCCGCAACCTGGTTCTCCGCAGGATGGGTTCCACAACTCAATTCCTGCAATTGAGTTCTTTGGAAGACTCTTTTTGCAAGGCCCTTTTTGCAAGATTTTTTCCACAATTGTGGAATGAGGGGTTCTTTTTCCGAATTCCAAAACCAACTTTCGCAATAATGCAGCCGCAACGGTCTTTTCTGCAATCAGATTGCGGCTTGTGGATTCAGATACGCATTCCCATTTTCCAAAATGGGTTTCCGTAATTTTCCTTCCGTAATTCTTTTGAGCCGTCGATTTCTTGCGAGCTCTTTCTTGACCATCGATCTTAGATCATATGCGGTTCTCACCTTAACGTTGTGAATCTTCACTTTTCTCTTATGGAATTTATCCACAACTGTCAATCTGTTGAAATTCACAGACTTCAATTCATACTGTAATAGTCGATTTGACTCATGAGCGATCAATCTTCTGTGCAACTATACCCCTCTCCGTCTTTAGAAATTGTTCAATCATTACTAAAGATTCATTCATACAAAGAAATAAGAATGCGTATGGTTAGTGAAAAGAAGACATTAGATATAAACATTTATGCATAGTATTAAGAGTTTGTTCTTCATTCCATTAACCAATGGTACATATACTCTATATCTCACTTGCTCACTCTTGTACACTCTTTCTCCCTCTTACACTTAGATCAATTACAATTAAATAGAACCAAAACAAACCTGTCAGGTCCACAACAACATGATTTGAATCCCTAAGAAATTAAATCTATAACTACCATATCCTCAAGCACCCTCTTACAAGATTTGAGGCACCTATGGCAAATTGTCCTTATTACATTCAAACAATCCCTATTTATAAAACATATTACAAGAATCAACAACTATCCCTATCTTCTAGAAAATATACATGGAGCAGAAAATTATCATTGACTGCTTATTCATTAAACAAAGAATCTTGACTAGATGCTCCTTCATGAAATATTCATAGTTAAAATACAAGTTTCAAGAGCCACCACAATAGCATCCACCAAAACCAAAAGAAAATCCCTTCTCTCTCTGTAAATATCTTATTTATAGTCTTTCTGGATTGGCTAAATATTCTTCTAGAAGTTCCTCGATAGTTCCCGGCAGTTTACATATTCCCCAGATATCACTAAAAATCGACTACTCCATGTGGGATTCTCCCCTACACAATTTGGAATGGACTCAGTCTTCTCGATCGATTCATTGAGTTAATATACACAAATGATGCTTGCGCCAACTCATTTTCCCATTGTTTCGGTTTGTCGTCTGTCAAACATCTCAACAAATTTCCAAAACTTTTATTTACTTATGTCTGTCTGTCAGTCTATGAATGATATTCAAAACTGAACTGCAACTTAGTATCTAGCTTCTTCCACAAAGTCCTCCAAAAATGAACCATGAACTTGGTATCTTTGTTCAAATTGATACTCTTCGAAAATCCATGCAACCTTAAAAAAAAATTGAAGAACAAAACAACAATATTCGTGGCATCACTCGTCTTTCAACATGGAATGAAGTGTGCCATATTTGAAAATCTGTCGACTACCATGAAAACAGAGTCGTTACCCTTATGTGTCTTCGACAATCACAATACAAAATCATACTAAAGGTGCTCCAATGGAACCATCGGCACCGACAATGGTGTATATAATATTGCATTCAAACTTCTTCCCTTAGAATGATGACATACTCTGCACTGTCCAACCCATTTTTTCAAATATGTCAACAATCTTGGCCAATAATAGCTTTCCTTTACCAATGCTCTAGTCTTGTTGACACCAAAATGTCGTGCAAGTCCTTCACTATGTAATTCTCTGATCAAATTTTCTCTCATTGATCCTTGGTGGATGCATAAATATCCCTCTTGGATGAAATAATTCAAGTATAGTGTCTTGTTGACACTCCATGGCTCTATCAATGCCTTCCATGCATCCTTAAGGTCTTCGTTGGTTTCATATTCTGCCTTCACTAACTCTAATCCTTTTGTTTGAACAGTTGATTTGTTCAACAATGTTACGCTTTGAGTTAACACGTCGACAACCTTGTTCAACTTGCCTGAATTGTGTTTTATTACAAATGTATAACTCTATAGGAATTCTACCCATTTCATATGCCTTTGGTTCAGCTTGGTGTGAGTATTCAAATACCTCAAAGCCAGATGGTTGATATATAACACAAACTTTTGGTAGCAAATAGTTTCTCAATTTCTTCAATGCATGAACAATAGTATAAAAAACCTGGTCATAGAATGAATAATTATTTTTAGCTTCATCCATTTTTTTACTAAAGAATGTGATTGGTTGTCCCTCCTAGCACAACACTTCTCCAATCTCCATTCCACTCACATCACAGTCGATGTCAAATACCTTTTCAAATTTGGGGAGAGCTAAGCCTCTCTATCACCTTATGCTTAAGTATCTCAAAACTTTGTTGAGCGACCTCCATCCACTTAAATTCACCCTTCTTCATGCATGCCATCAATGATGCACATATCCAATTGAAATCCCTTATGAAATTCCTATAGAAATTGACAAGTCCATGGAAACTCCTTACTTTTGTCGCACTAGTCGGCTCCGATGATTCCAATATAACCTTGAATTTATCCGGGTCCATCCATAATCCTTGTCGAGAGATCACAAATCCTATATAGGTTAACTCTTCCTTCATGAAAGAGCATTTCTTCAGACTCTTAAACAACTTTTCCTCCCGTAGTCACTGCAATACTTGTCATAGGTTTACCAAATTCCACCCCTTGGTCTAGCAAAAAATCAGCATATCGTCGAGATAAACAACACCGAATTTGCTCATGTATGGCTTCAGTATGTTGTTCATTAGCCTCATGAATGTGCTGGGTGCGTTCATTAACCAAAATGGGATAACCAACCATTCATACAACTCTTCCTTCATCTTGAACGTTGTCTTCCATTTATCACCTTCTCTGTTCCTGATATAATGATATCCACTTTTCAAGTAGATCTTGGTGAAGTACCTGGATCCACTCAAATAGCGGATCGGTCCATATATCCTCGGTAATGTAAATTTGTACTTCATAGTGATCTTATTGATTGCCCTTGAATCAGTGCACATCCTCCACTCTCCTCCTTTCTTTGGCGCAAGTACAACTAGTATTGCACACAGTCTTAAACTTTCATTGATTAGTCCTCTATCCAACAACTCTAGGGCTTGTCGATTCATCTCATGATTTTCTATTGGCGTCATTCTATGTGGAAGCTTGTTTGAAATGGTTGACCTTGGAATCAAGTCGATCTGATGGGATATACTCCTTTTTGGTGGCAATCCTGTTGGCAGGTCATCAAATAATATGTCTTGGAATTCCTTCAATACTTCTCCAGCTTTTGTCATGACATCTTCTGTCAGTCATTCCAAACTAACACCCTTTGGATTGATGGTGAAGCAACATCCTCGCTTCTCTTCTTCCTTCAAGAACTCTTTAGTCGAGCACATCAATATTTTTTTCTCCTAGTAATTGTTTTGACTCCTCTGATCATCCTCGCCTTCCTATAGTGGAACCAACTTTTTTCGAACACCATTCTTCCACAAAGTGAATGTATTGGTGTGGTCATCGTAGATCATATTTTGGTTGTATTTCCATGATCACGCTAGCAATAGATGACAAGCATCCATTGGGATCACATCACATAACACACTGTCCTCCAATCAACCGATTTTGAAATTGATCAGACATTGTTGGGTCACTATCACATGATGCCCTCTTTACAACCATGACACCCTATATGGTCTTAGGTGTGGTTGACACTTCAGAACCAATTTCTCAATGGATTATGTCAAGAACAGGTTCTCCGTACTCCCTCCATCAATGGAGACCCCTTTTTCTTTTAGTGCTTTTATTCTTTATATTAATTAATGAAATTTTATTAACAAAACAATCAAAGTTTTCATATTAGAATTAGAATGATCTATATATATATGGGTGAAATTAAAATTCACACTTCATTAATGATGTTTAATTTTATGAAGTGACAATATTTTGACATGTAAAATGGAAAACAACAGCTATTTACCTGTCAAATTTCAACCCAACTGATGCTAATTGATCCCTAGGAATAGTAGTTTGTATTATTGGTATGTGTGGAGTTATGCATTTACAATGGAAGTTTAGATTGTTGTAGGGAAACAAAGCACCGAGTAGTGAGTAATCACACATATGTTCAAGAAACCTAGAACATAAATTGACTAAATGATAAACCAACATTGCAACCAAATATTAATTTGGATGCGGGGAATCAATTGAATGGAGAATTAGAGTACGATGTTGAGGATCAATACATTAACCATTTGATACTAGCCATTTATCTTGGAAACCCAAATGGTGAAACCAATATTTAATTGGATCACTCAATCTCTCTAGATCATTTAGCAAATTAAATAACAAATATTTGTAGTGTGATGGGTCTTTCGACAAAAAGACCCCTTCTTAATTGATTTGCAAGAGGAAATAGGTATCACAAGGATTGGTTGGGTTATTGGAAGAACAATTTTCCTTGTGCCTTCATTTCCCATTCTCCAACCCTCTTCTCTCCCTTTTCATCCTTTGCTAGTAGAATTCCACTTAATTCTTGACTTCTTGTGTTTTGGCACTTGCAATTTTATTATTTGAACTCTCACATTTTGTCGATTGCTTATAGGAACTGAGTCTAATTCCATTCATTATTTGTTTTGAATCCATTCTATGTCACACGGCCCCATTGAGAGGTTTGAAATTTCTAAACATGTTTAACTGTAACAATGCATATGATTCTTGAGAAAAACATAAAGTAAACAATGGCATTCACACACAGTACACATAAATTTACCTACGAAACCTCGAAGGAAAATACCAACTTAACTTAGAGATTCACCTTCCTCTTTGTTTCTTTTTTCAATGTATTAATTCAAAAATTTAGAATACAATATATAGGCATTCACGCTTTGAAATCCTAATTCCTAAACTAGAATTAGATTACAAGGGCTAAAAACTATTGGTTGAAAACAACAAAAAACAAAGCAAAAAAAAAACCCTTGATTTTAGGGCCATCCCTCGAACCCCCTCTAGAAGGGGGTAGTCATGCAAGAAATATAACACATAATGAATAAGGTTTTTGGTCTCTAAAATATTCTAAGAAAACTAATCTCCTTTGTCAATGTGGCTCATATCACTCTACTCTAGCTCTAGCTTTGGTTTCTAGACTCAATTTTTCTAGTAGTACAATAGTTTGTTCATTGATTCTTCATTGTAAGAATCAAACTCTGCAATCTCAACAATAATTTGAGTTCATGTCTGCAATTTGATTCTGCATACCTTATCAACTACTAATCATTGACCAACAAAAAGTACTATTTTTATAGATTTGGTTTCTAGAGTTGATTTCTCTATTTGTTTATGAAAATGTAACCTTGTTATGTAGACATTATCAAGACCAACACAACCAGAAGATACAAGTCAAGATGAACACAACTATATATAATAGCTTAAGTATACTCTATTTGTTGGTTTGAATATGCTTACCCATCACACATTTATCAACCATTTATATGCCCAATTAGAAGAAACCATCAATGAATATGTCACATTTTATGGTTGTAGGTTATTCCATGCATAGATGTTCTATTTGTATCTCAATAAATAGCATATCTGATCCTAATACGACATATGCTATAAATTTAGGCTCAACATATAGTCTTGTAGGTGACAATGAATACCAGGCTATGGTGGCATGTTTTACACAACATTCTAATACAACACATGAGTTGAGGACCAATTGCTTAGCAAGGTTTACACAACTCTCAAACTATCAATTAGATCTAGGAATTTAATTATAGAATGAATTAAAATAAAACATAGGAAGTACATATAATGACCAACACACAATGAATAAATGAAAGTGGTGTTCCTTTAGATCTAGGAATATGCCTTTGAATTTTCCCCAATCCCTAAATTATTAGTGCCAAATTGCCTAGGCTAAGAGGTTCTACCCTTCAATTTTCAAGTTTTGCAGCAATGACGAACTTTTCTTGTTTAAAATAGGTGTCAAGTATTTGTTAACACCCTATGCATTGACAAAGTTCGTCATTGACTCTTGTTGCATTCATGTAGCATGCGTCACCCCTCATTAATGCATGTTGCTCCTTAGTAGAGTGTGACACTTCTCATTCAAAGGAAAAAAGAGAAGATTCGAGAGGCTTCTAGAAATAAAATCTCGCATAGTATTATCCAAACATATCAACATAAGTGTCACTCAAACCCCTAACCTCTTGGGATGATCCCTTAACCTTCTCCATTGAATTATCAACTCCATCTATCTTCTTTGGCCTGTATATACAAGATCGCCCCTCATGGTTGAGGGAGGAATGATAGAGAACCCAAATGCTACTTAAATATTCCTAGAGTCGAGCTTCCCTTTTCCATTAGAGACAAGGTTGGATCTCTGAGGCAAAGACTAGTGGGAAGAAGTTGCAATGTCAAGGAAATGGTTGTAATCTCCTCTTTTGTATATTTGTTAATACATTAATACATACTCATTCCATAAAGGTTTATTGTGTTGTAGATATTTAGAACTTCTTTCCTTGACTATTTGTTTAGATTAATCAATATTACATATTTGATTTCACTTGTGTTTCCCACTTGTTTGTCTTATGTTGTTTGCAACTAGAGATTGAAGATCACATCAAATAGGGAGAAACCATCATAATTGCAAGGTGAGAAATCTGTTTTACTTTTATGTTTTGGTTAATATAAGAAAGTGTATATATTCTGTGGTATTTTTTTCTAGATCCAAACCATTTGGACTAGAGAGATTTGTCCTTGTCTGCATAGACAAAGTGTCTTGTAACATTGAATTATCCTGAACTAAACTGAATTGAACTAATGTGCATTGAAATGAATTGAACTGATGTGCACTGAACTGAACTAAAATGCCATTTTCATTGAACAGAATTAGAGTGTTAATGTCACTAGAGGACCAGTTAGGGTCAGTTAGGACTCAGTCAATGGGGAACACCTAGTCTTCACTCAACTGCCTCCTTAAATCATGGGAGAAACATTCCTAAATTTGGGAATGAACTCCCAAAATAAGGAATGAGTCCCCAAAATTAGGGTTTTGACTCATGGTTGACTCATAAAGGTGGATTTGAGTGTGGTTTGGCCCATTGGATTCATCAGGACATGCTCTAGGAGGTTTATTTACTCTAACAATTTTTGGTACCACTTTGTTGTTCTATATGTTTGTGAGTTGTTTCTGAGAAATTAGGCACATGGGTTTTTCTTAATATGGCCATGATATGGTTTATGTTCTAGATATCGTGACGAGGCCTCTTCAAGCATCCTCAAATCCTTGGTGAATTAAAATGGTCAATATGGTCTGCGTGGAAATGATGTACATGATTTGATATTCTTGATCTTCTATTTTCATTTCTTTAATCTTATCTTTAGGCATTCATGTCATGAAGATAAGGTTAATATCCTTATTTTCATTTGTACTATTCGATTAGTATGGCCAAAATCATGGTCCATTGCTCCTTTGTATTGAGAGGTTATCATATCTAAAGGGATGTGATTTTAGCTCAGATGTTTTGTAATTTATATATATCCTTGTTCTCATTTGTAAACTGAGTCATAAATGTATAAAGAGTTAGAGGAATCAAAGCAAGGTTGTATTTATTCCTATGGATAGTGGTGCGATGTCAATGTAAACTCATTTGAACTCAACATTAATGGAGTATTTTTCTTTATAAAATCATGGTTGTATATATTGTTTGACATAGTTTAATCAAGGGTCACTCACCAAAAGGAAAGGGCCCACCTTTTGGAGAAATGAAGTATCTCTTTTTCCCTTTTTGTTTTAATTTTCATTTGTAATTTATTTTGTGTGTTTTATGAATCTGGTTTATACTGTATTCATTTAGTTTAGTTATCTTTGTATATATACACTCAGTTTGTTTACAATTACACTTTCAGGTTACATTTGCAATCCATTTGATTTCATTTGTGTTTGATCGCATTCCATTTGGATTCATGTTTGTATGAGTGTTTACAATCACTATAAAATACAAAAAAAACAAAAACATATTTTTTTTCTATAATTTGTACTCAGCATGTAGTAAGTTGTTCACACTTAGACAGACTTCAATTCATAACGTAGATTCACTATCATTAAGTACATTCAACACTTTATTTTTTACATTATTCCTAAGTTATCCATCTAGGACAAGAGATTAGAATTGTCTGAGAGACAACATCAATTCAAATTCTCTCTAGATTATAAATCAGTCTTTGCAAATTGAGTTTAGAGTTAAACATTCTTTTGATCCCTCTTTTGAATTGAGGTTTGAATCATTATAATATCTTTATCATTTAAGTCTATAGTGGTTGCATTTGATTAATTCATTTGCTTCTATATGTATTTCCCATGTTATCATAGCAGTTCAAATCTGTACACTCCAAGAAACAGACATAAGGTAGTGGTATGTCTTCTCATGTTAAACTCATTTTAATAGAAAGCACATTCATGATTTCTAATTAGTTTTCATAAAAAGGCTCTGTTATTTTGATTTAGATATTTAAGGAATTCCCAGTCTCAATTATAGATCAATTTTTTCATTATCATATGCATTTCTTGTGTGGATAAATAAGTAGATTACAACTTAGATAAAATTGATATCAGATTTAGAGTCTAGACCTTAGTTTAAACTGTTTTTGTCTTTCTTATACTTTTTACTCAATTAGTACCCTATTTTTCAGTACTTATAGAAGTGGTTTACTAAGACCAAGATTAGAGTAAAGGCTTAAGACTCATTTCACTTAAGTACATAAACATATCACCGTGCAAAGAAATTTTGTATGCAAGATTTCCATATGAGACCTTTTACCAATCTTTCATTCTCAAGAATTTGAGACATTGCTCAAATAACTTTTCCTTATATTTGAGTTTCATTTTACTTCACAAGGCTTACTGGTTTAATGATATTTGCATACTACATACTCAGAGAGATCTTACAATTGAGTCTAATTCATTGATTGCTTTGAATATTCCATCTCTTATATTTTTTGTATCATCAATAAGGATTTATAAGATTTGAACATGTAAATATCATGCAATGAGAAACAAATCAGCCATCAAATCATTATGTAATAAGACACTTAGAATGGAAGAGAAAAGAATGATCAAGTTCATTAACTAAAATGAGAGGAGAAAATTAGAATGTATAGAGGAACAATTTGGAATTAGGCCAGAGAGAAAATCGAATTGTCAATTTCATGAAAAGAGGTTCCATGTTATGCAGAGAGGGCTAGTTAGGATTAACTAAGAGAATATAACCCTATTAATCCATGCATGCACTCCATGGTCGAGTTTAACTGTTTAAGTAACTCACAAATCACTTAGTTAATTGAATAATGCATGTATGTTCCTAAAATCACTTAAATGGGGCCTTACTAGACCTAATTGGGGCACTAATTAGTGTTTGGGGTAGTTAGGTGTTAGTTATGACTTAATTAGTGGAGCAACTTAAGTCTAACTAAGACACACTCCGTAAATCAGGGAATGTGGAACCCAAATAAGGGAACGCATCCCCAAAACTAGGGTTTTTTCTCATAGGTGACTGAGGCGATGGTTTTAGGTGTGGTTTGTCCCATTAGACTCATCAACACATGCTCTAGGAGGGTTATTTACTCTAACACCCCCCATAAGCATAACTACGAAAAAATAACTGAGTAAAAAGTGTGTCCCAACAGTTTTTAGAATATTAGGCACCCATGCACATGCAAAAAATAATTCTCTATAACTTGGGAATTCTTATAAAAACCCCAAAAATATACCCCCCCATAAAACAAAATGTAAAAGAAGAGAATTAATCTACTCTTAAAAATTGGTGAGTAGTACGAGAAAAATCTAAGGCTCCAAAGACTGAAGAGACATGTGGGAGGTCTTCTTTAGTTTGAACTTGATTTGGAACAAGTTCTTAAAATTATTTTGAATCAAGGATGCATGGAGAGGAAACTATTGAAAGTGCATACATGCAGCTGGATGTGATAGCTTTCATGTTGCACTTCTTCTTCTCCTTTTCTTCAAAAAAATTATTGTACCTACAATCGTATTCTTTATGTGGTCCTTTATTGTAGTAAGGATACCATGGAATATTATCTTTGATCTTGTCATCACAAGAGTTGAATTCTTCATGAGAAAACTTAGATTGTTGCTCCCTTTTTCCTTTGTATGGAGTCTTTTGTTGGCCGACTTTCTTCTTGTCCTCATTTGCTACAAGTGCATGAGTATTTGAGGGCCTTTGCAAGCCCATTTAAGAAAGATTATCATTTTCTTGAATGAGAGATGAAATAAATACATTTAAAGAAGGCATGGTGAAATAAGCTCCAAGTGTTAATCTAGTAGAGTGAAATGAGGAAACACAAGTGTTGAATTCAGGACCCAATTTATAAAGGATAGGAAGTACCATATGAGTGTCTTTTTTATTAATTTTGTAGACCTTGAGATACAAGAGGATAGATATGAACTTGGTAAATAATTCTTGTATGGATTCAAAATCACTTGGCCTCAAATTCATTACCTATACCTCTAAGAGATGACCCCTCATCTCATCTTGTGTACCGAAGAGTTGTGATAGGGTAGTTCATATTTCATTGGGGGTATTCTTTTCTTGAATATAATAAATCAAGCCATGGGACACATAATAACATAGCAACCCATGTGCTTCATCCATTCAAGTAAGGAAATTGGACTTTTTAACAAGATCCATTGCTTCCATCTCGTTTCCCATGCTGATCTAGTACAATCCCTTCATTCTCAATAGAATCTCCACTCTTGAATTCCTTTAGAAGTAATTTAAGAGGGTTAGATTCTTATTAGAAGGTAGATCCATGGATGAAAAAACCCTCTTTGATGGCTTCAAAAAGTGCTTCTTTGGTTGTTGCAAAATCCCTCTTCGTGGATGCAAAATCCTTCTTGTTGGTTGCAAAAGCCTTCTTGGGTGGCTGCAAAATCCTAGTTGCAAAAACCAATTTTCAACTTGAAAGCTAGATACTGACAAGAAATCACTGAAACACTAACTATTTTAGCACCCCATATCCTTGGATACCATATAATATTTGAACATGTATAGATCTAGGCACATAAAATAAATATATATGAAATGAGAAACAAATCAGGCATCAAATAATTATGTAATAAATGGATAACCTAGATTACTACATAAGAAACTCAGAATGGAAGAGAAAATAATGATCAAGTTCATTAATTGAAATAAGAGCAAAAAATTACAATATATAGAGGAACAATTTAAATTAGGTCATAGAGCAAATCAAATTGTCCATGCCATGCAAAAAGGGTCCTTGTTATGTAGAGAGGGATAGTCAGGATTAACTAAGAGAAAATAACTCTATTAAGCCATTCATGCACTCCAAGACTGAGTTTAACTGATTAAGGAACTCACCAATCACTCATTTAACTGAATAAGGCATGCATGTACATAAAATCACTCAAATGGTGCGCTACTGGACCTAACTAGGGAACTAATTAGTGTTTGGGGTAGTTAGGTGTCAGTTAGGACTTAGTTAGTGGAGCAACTTAATTCTAAGTGATACACACTCCAAAAATATGGGAGAAAAATTCCAAAATAAGGGAATGTGCCCCCAAAATCACACTCCCAAAACTAGGGTTTTTTCGTGATGGGTGAGTTAGGAGGTGGTTTTAGGTGTGGTTTGACCCATTAGATTCATCAACACATGCTCTAGGAGGGTTATTTACTCTAATGCGATTGAAAGATTGTACTTCAAAGAATAAATTGCAATAAATTTAGGTCTATATCAAATACTTTGATTTGCAGAACTAGAAAGCATTGTTTGGTTTGGTAAAGATAGGTTTAATAACAAAGAATTTAGATTAGCTTTGCCATTATTTTCTTGCACTAGTTATCTTACATTTTCTTAGTTACTTTTCTACACCTCGTGATTTCCTATCAAGTTATTCTCTTCAAAACTTTCCATTTTGTTTCTTTGGTTTTCATTCCCAAGTCCTTTTTATTTTGGTATGTTGGAATTAGACTAGGATTTTATATATTATTCTTCTCTAAAAATAAATAGAGATAAAAGTATTATGATCATATGATGGAATAGGTGATTGATTTCAATAGACTTTATTCTTGAACATATCATCTTTACAACTCACAAGCTTACGAATCGTGGTTGATAATACAATGGCTAAGATTAAACAATTAAACATATAAGGGTGTTCCCATGAACATGGTTAACACTTTTTGGCAATACGAGGGCACATATTGTCTAAAACATGATCTCGATCGAAGTTTATTTATGCCCTCGATCAAGCTTCTACCAATAGCTTGATCGAGGGTTTAAATAACCCTAGATTGAGCTATTGAAAAAAACATGGGTTAAAAAATAGGTCGATCGAGCTATTATGATATAATGCATATTATGAACATATATTATTCGAGTAATTAAAAATCTCAATCAAGGTAATATTTTTTCAATAAATTAATTTTCCATTTAAAATAAATCTCAAATAAATTTCAAATAAGCTTTAAATTTAAATAAATTTGATGACGAATGTTTGATATTGTTATATTTTTTAAATTCTTGTTTAATGGAGAAATAGATTCAATTTTAATTAATTATATGTAATATTTTGTTTTCACAAATTATTTATATGTAATAAAAGTTTTTTCCAATGTGATTTATGGCCCATGGTTTTGTAACCCATGGTAAATGTTTTCATGGTATCACATCACATCAAATATCATTAAGCTAATTACACTCATAATAAATTTTCCCATGGTATTTGATGGGATGTAATACCATCAGAAAATTTACCATTGGTTACCAAAACCATGGAACACAAATAAGATTAAGCACATATTCAATAAAAATTGAAATAGCTATGGTTATTAAAATTAAGTATTATTATTTAATGTATAAACAAAATAAAAAAATATAACAATTATTTAAATAGCTCTATCAACACAATCATGCCATATATTTGATTTAATAATGTTTTTTTTACATTTTTACATATAAAATTTAAACTTTTTACGATTAAATAACTATATCGAGCTTTTGGTTTAACCACAATTAAACCTTTGATCTAGGTATTTAAAATTTGTACACAAAATCTTGATCGAGCTAATAAGCTCAATTGAGGGCTTTAAAACTTACTTTAGCCCATTTTTCTGCAAATTAGGCGGAGGACTTCATATTGATGGATTTGTCAATGAATTGTCTATCCATTGACATATAATTTATGGGTTTATGATTTCATATCATTATTTTATTTTATTTTCAAACTTACACTTACAAAACCATGTCCACAACTTCAAAGCAACGCAAAGAAAATCAATAATATAAAAAGTACATAACACAAAATATTCAAAAAATATATATGGCAACGCATCCTATTCAAAAGGGTATTTTTTTTCCGATTTTTATAACCAGTAAAAAAATGTACGTGAACACACATGTTTATAGAATGTGATTAAAATTTCAACATTCAATTTTGAAAATTAATAAAAAATATAATTTTCCAACATAAATTAAAAAACAATGTGTGCCCTGTAAATTTTCTTTTAATATTCAACTAGGGCTAAAGAGTGCATGCAAAATATCAACTGATAACCACACATGAATATCTTTTACAGTATGCAGTGAAATATAAAACTGAGAAATAAATCACAACATCACATCACAATATTGACACTATTATTTTGGGTATGGAAACCCCCGGAAAAACCTAAGATGGGAAAACTGATGCAGCAGTCAGATATAGATTTTATTATGAGAAAATATGGAGCATTTACAATACTACAAATTCACCCAACCTTGGGGAATGCAGTTACACGACAGAATACCTGGGCGAATCCTAGCTAAACCTCAACACCCTCCTGTGTGAGTGTACGACCCATCTGTACAAAGCTCGATGATCCTACTGCCCGCTCCTCCATATTCCTAGCTAAATCCTCTGTTTGAATTTCTCTCCTTGTCTCTATTCCGTCTCTGTCGGAATACAAGTGTGTGTCGTCTCCACCAATTGATCTCTCTTTTATAACTTTAGGGAAAGCGAAAACCCTAATTTCACTTTCACTTTAACTAGTGGTAAAGCAAAGTTAATTTAGATCACTTTAATTTATTTTCCAAAGTAAACTTAGGAAAAGAAAATTAAATACAATTGGTTTCCTAATTTAAGTCTTATGCATACAAGAACACATGCATGCAGGAATACCTTCCTTGTTGCTACTAGTTTAACACTCCCTCTCAACAAGGAATGGATTCGATAGCAACCCCAACTTATCACTGAACTTCACAAAACTCTGTTTGCAAAGTGCCTTGGTGAAAATTTACGCTACCTGCTCATCTATCTTTATGTACTCCAACCGAATGGTTTCTTTAAAAACATAATCTCTCAAGAAGTGGTATCTGGTGTCCATGTGTTTGCTCTGGTCATGGAACACTGTATTCTTAGATATCCTGATGGAACTATGGTTGTCATAGTGAACTATTATAGCATCTATCTCGCACTCGAACAACCATGCAAGTAACTTCCTTAGCCACATACCCTCAAAAGCAACCATGTTTGTTGCCATGTACTCAACCTATACTAAGCTCAATGCAACTGACTTATGCTTCCTGTTTAACTAAGAGATAACCCCTGATCCAATGATGAAACAACAACCTGAAGTACTCTTCAGGTCCTCTACACAGCCTTCCTAGTCAACATCTATGAAACCTGCTAACTATACACTCCCCCTACGCTCATAAACCAATCCATACTCCACTATTCCTCTGATGTAGTGAAGTATGTGCTTTGCATACGTCCAATGCACTCTCTGAGGGTCCAGCATGAACTAACTCAAAGAGTTGACTGCAAAGCTGATGTCTAGTCGAGTGCTGACCAAATACATAAGAAATCTGATAAGATGACAATGCAAGGTAGGATCAAATCCGTTTGAACCTGATGCATCAATCCTCCTCCAGTTGGAAACTAGAGGTATGGCCATAGGCTTGTAGTACTCCAAGCTGAATCTCTTCAGGATATCTATTGCATACTTCCCTTGTCCAATGAAGAAGCATCCATATATCTGCCAAACCTCCAAGCCCAAAAAGTAATGCATTAGTCCAAGGTATTTCATCTCAAACTCCACTGCAAGGTTGGACTTGCAGTCTCCAATCAACCTCTCATCTCCTGTCAAAAAGAGATCATCCACATATAGGACCAGTATGAGAGGCACCTGACCTGTCAAGAAGTACAGGTTGTAGTCAGCCTCACTCCGCTAAAATACCATCTCCTGTAGATAGCTCTCAATCCTCGAGTACCATGCTCAAGGTGCCTGCCTAAGCCCGTAAAGAGCTCGATGCAATTTGCATACATGCATCTCCCTGTTCTCCACATCAAACCCCTCTGGCTGCTCAATATACACCTCCTCCTCTATCACTCCATTGAGGAAGGCAGTCTTGACGTCCATCTGATGGACACACCAACCCATCTCAACTTCTAGTGAGATAATGGTTTGAATGGAAGAATACCTAGAAATAGGAGCGAAGGTCTCCTCATAATCAATTCCCTCCTTCTGTGAAAACCCATTTTCCACGAAGCACTCCTTGTACTTCTTTACGCTTCTGTTTGTTGCATGATTCACCTTGTAGATCCATCTGGATCCCACCAACGTTTTCCCTTATGGCCTCGACACAACCTCCCATACCTGTTTTTTCATAATGAAGTCATACTCCTCAACCATAGCCTCCTGCCACACATCCTGTTGTGTAGCTTCCCCGAATCTAGAAGGTCCAGAGTTAATCAACTCTGTCATCAGCGCCATATAATTAAGCCTCTCTGGTGGTACACTCCATCTGAAAGATCTATATGGAGGATCAACCTGCCTGAAATCATGTACTGTGGACCTAAACCACTTAGGCCTTGGCCTAGTGTCAACCTACTACGGCTACTGGATATCCATCTCCTGCTGCAGCTCATCCTTCAAGTCAATGACTGAAGGATCATGTCCACTTGACTCCCTCTAACCACCAAAACCTGTGCTCTATGTCTGTACCTATACCTGTACATGTACATCTTGTTCCTCCAACTTGACCCTTGACTCCTGTGCTAGCTACTTCTCTAATAGTAAGTCTAGAGATCTCTGCAAGGTCCTGTCCTCATTGAACTAGACATCCCTACTCACAATGATCCTCCTGCGAGCAAGAATGTAAACTCTACATGCCTTCTAAATCTCATTGTAACGAACAAGTAACCCCTTCTCTCCACAAGGGTCCAGCTTCTTCCTATTGTCATCATGAACATGACAATACTAGACACTGCCGAATATGCGAATGTGACTCACATCTGGCCTAATTCCTGTGAAGAACTCCCCTGGTGTCTTCCTCCCCAAAGTTGTGTGTGGACATCTGTTCTGAATGTATAATGTAGTTCTGTATGCCTTGGCCTAGAGGAATAGTGGTAATCCCTGATAAAATAACATGCCCTTAGCTTCTTCAACAATTGTCCTGTTCTTTCGCTCTACACTCCATTCTGTTGTGGGGTATGGGGAACAATGTGCTCCTTCTTGATCCCCTTGGACGAACAATACTCCATTAACTCATTGGAAGTGTACTCACCCCTCGTTGTTTGTCCTTAACACCTGAATCTTCTTCCTTATTTGGTTCTCCATGAGAGTATTGAACTCTCAGAACCTCTCAAAGACCTCTGACTTGGCCTTCAGAAAATAGATCCAGGTCTTCCTGGAATAGTCATCAATGAAAGTCACCCAGTATTTGTAACCACTGAAAAAATGGACACTCATAGGTCTGCATACATCAGAATGCACCAATTCCAACAACTCCTTACACTTGTGCTCACTCTGTGGGAAAGGATTCCTGATGTTATTCCCCAAAGCACAACCCTTGCAGTGGTTATTCTTTTCCTCCTGTACCTGAGGAAATCCAATGACTTCCTGTCTCAAATTCTTCAATGCTCCATGGTGTAAGTGTGCCATCCTCCTATTCCACAACTCACCCTGACTGCTACTGCTACTGCTGACTAGAGCCTTTGCAGGATCAAAGTGTAATCTGTACACTTTCCTCCTCCTTCTGCCAATCTCCCGATCCAAGCTCCTATCTGACCCCTTGGGCCTGATATACACTCTATGGTCACGTAACTTCACCTGATATACCTTGTCCTCTAGATTGGAGACTGATATAAGTTTCTTGGTTAGTCCTAGAATATATAATACATCAACAAAAATGAGGGGTTTTCTAGACTCCCTCTCAAATGAAACAGTGCCAACTCCCTACGCGTGATACCGTGCATCATCACCCAGCTCAACGTGGATCCCTGTTCCACCCTCTTGCAAGTCTCTGAATAATCTCTTATGTCTAGTCATGTGACTAGATGCTCCATTGTCAATGTACCATATGTTGCTCTCTGTGGTGCTTACCATGCATGCTATCAAGCAAAACTACTCATCGAAGTACCTGTTTAACTCATCCACCTCTGCAGATCTATCCATCTCAGTGTTACTCTTCTTCTTCCTTTCTAGGCATTGGAGGCAAATTTTCCTTGCTTGTGGTAGATAAAACACTTTATCTTTGACACGTCAAGGTTCTTCTTACCATCCTTCTTCCTCTTTTCCTTCCCCTTGCTCTTCCCTGTAAGGGCTAGAGCCTCCTCATCCACAATCTATGGGGAACTACTGGATGAGCCTAATGCTTGACCCATGTAGGTCTCCTCCTGCACAAAGTCATCCCATAATCTTTGCTAACCAGGGAGATTCTCCCTGGCCACAACAACTTTGACAAAGGTGTCCCATGGCTTGCAGAAGCCATTGAGGGCTATCTGAACTAGCTCCTCATCCACTGTCTTAGAGCCAACAACTCCAAGCTCATCCCTGATCTATGTGAACCTCATGAGATAAG
Source organism: Pseudotsuga menziesii (assembly GCA_001517045.1). Lineage (NCBI taxonomy): Eukaryota > Viridiplantae > Streptophyta > Pinopsida > Pinales > Pinaceae > Pseudotsuga > Pseudotsuga menziesii. The sequence continues at coordinate 1,080,666 of LPNX010411427.1, forward strand.
GAACCACTCCTTATCCCTTAGCCATCTTGGTATTGTGCATCCTCTCTTACAACGCTATCTTTCGGTTATCGTTCTTGCTTTGGTACAGAGTCTCCAAAGCCGTCCACATCTCTGCTGCGGTCTTCTTACCAGAAAGGTGAGGGACTATATGGTCCTTCACTCCATCCATGATAATCAACATGGATCTGGAATCAATCTTCTTCCAAGATGCTAAATCTGCTGGATATGTGGGTGCAACCTTCATGGAGTCAATGTGCTCCTCTGCATCACTTACATCTAGGATCCTTGTGATCCTTTCTTTCCATGTAGGAAAGTTCTGAGCACCCTAGAGTCTATCCTCAACTCTCAACTCCATGGCCATTGTGAAGTGTTACCTTTCAAAACCTAGATTAGGAAGTCTGGGTTTGTGTCTTCCTATAGATCTTCCCTGATCTATCACTACTGCTACAATTATCTCAACTTTAGCTCACCGGAGATATGATACCATGTGCATTTTCCTTTAATATTGAACTAGGGATAAACAATGCATGCAAAATATCAACTAATAACCACACATGAATATATTTTACAGTATGCAGCAGAATATAAATCTAAGAAATAAATCACAACATCACATCACAATATTGACACTATTATTTTGGGTATGGAAACTCCCAGAAAAACCCAAGATGGGAAAACTGGTGCAACAGTCAGATATGGATTTTATTATGAGAAAATATGGAGCATTTACAATACTGCAAATTCACCCAAACCTGGAGAATGAAGTTACATGGAAAAATCACTAGGAAAATCCCAGCTAAACCTCAACGCCCTCCTATGTGAGTGTACGTCCCAAATGTACAAAGCTCAATGATCCTCCTGCTCTCTCCTCCATCTTCCTAGCTAAATCCTCTGTTTGACTTTCTCTCCATGTCTGTATCATGTCTCCATCGGAATACAAGTGTGTGTCCTCTCCATCAATTGATCTCTCTTTTATAACTTTAGGTAAAGCGAAAACCCTAATTTCACTTTCACTTTAACTAGTGGTAAAACGAAGTTAATTTAGATAATTTTACTTTATTTTCCAAAGTGAACTTAGGAAAAGTAAATTAAATACAACCGGTTTCTTAATTTAAGTCTTCTGCATGCAAGAACACATGCATGCAGGAAGACCTTCCTTGTTGCTACTAGTTTAACATGCCCTAGTGCATTTTTTGTAGATTATGTTCATATATATATATATATATATA
>LPNX010411427.1:1081970-1099118 GCA_001517045.1 Pseudotsuga menziesii
TATCTTTAAATGCAATTTTGGAATATTAAATATATATATTTTTAAATATAGGTTGAAAAACAACATAATTCCATATAATTTGTTTTTTATTGCATCTCAGAACTCACAAGACATATATGAGTTTTAAGGGATTTAGTTTGATAATTGAGTAAAATATTGACTTTTCACCGTCACTTTTGGCCAAAAAGTGTTACCCATCTTCATGGATTCACCCATAAATATCCTAACATTTTTTGCTCCGTTGTCGGGGAGACGTATAAACGTAAACAATAGCAAGATTCTTTTAGTTTTTTTGGTTTATTTCTAATCATATTTACAGCTAGAGGAAGGACATTAAGATGCACATATGACCTCACCACATAATTATGTGGTGTAACAACCCACCACATTAACTATAGTGAGCCCTTCCAAACCCTTGTCATTATAATTTTTACTTATTAATGGACCTAAGGAGGGTAAAGGTAAGTTAGGAGTTATGATTCTAGTTAAAGGTAATTTGTCTGATAAATATTCAAATAGTTCAAAAACATATGTTACTTACTTGGTTGATAAATCTATGTGAGGAAAAATTCAGATTAGAGGGAAACCAAAAGTAAGTCTTCCAAAATTAATAAAATCACATTCTGACACTACTCTAAATCATGGCTGAGGAATAAGATATATTGGAGCTAACAATTTCAAATAACTTGCTTGTAGTACTATAACATATCATCCAATTTATTGAAGTTACAAGAGAAACAGTCGTGTAACAAGTTGAATATCCAGGGCATTAGTATTGCATACAATTAGTCTACTCATTAAGGTATGATTGCATAACCTTGTTCTTCATCTCAGTTGGGAACTATCTAACATCACTACATTCAACCTACTCAAAAACATGGCAAAAGAAGAGGAGAGAGATTCAAATGCAACATGAAACAACATAGGTAATAAAAAGAATTAGGTAACATTTGGATTCCCAATTTAGATTTGGAACAAAATGTTAAAATGAAAAATATTCCTCCCTTAGTCTTACATCACTTTCATGGTTTGGTGACTGAGGATCTATATGCCTTTTTATTCGAATTTGATATATTGTGTTGTAGTTATAATTATGAAGATGACGCACATGGATTAGAGTTGTTTACTGCGACCTTAAAAGATTATTCTCTTAGATGGTTTATGGGTCTAGGAGAGTAAAATATTACATACTGGGAGGAAATGAAGATACTTTTTCTTAAAAAGTATCAAGAATAAGAATATTGTAGTACTAGGTATTTGAGAACTAAAATTTTAAGATGTAGCAACAAGAGGATGAGAGCATTAATGATTATGTTGAGAGGTTTATCTATAATCTTCAAAAATATATACATGGTGCACTAAATGAGTACTAAATCAAAACTATATTTCTAAGAGGATTTCAAGAATATTACGTTGATGTTCTTAATCTTATGGGTTATGGTGATGTCGCTCAAATCCCTTTTACAACTATTTGTGATTTATGTAGGAAGTACTCTCGGAGTAAGGACAAATCCGGTAAGTGTTTTAGAGATACATTTTAAAAAGTGAATAAATCTGTTGTAGGAATAAAGGACAGAAATAGGTAATTTTAAAATTTTAAAACGAACATCTTAAGTAATCCTAGAACATAATTAGATTCATTCAAAGCTAAGAAGAAACAAGATGAGGAAAATGTTGCATTATCTATTTTCTATTCAAAGTGTAGGAAAATGCACCCTTTCAAATATTGTCTATTGAAGAACATATGGGTTTGTGTGATTTGTGCAGAGAGCCATGCCACAAAAAATTTCCCATCATTGTGTGGATTTCAAGCTATTTACAAAATAAGCGGTGAAGAAGTGGAACCTCTTTTTTATGCTGCAAATGGGTGCAAATATGGAAGCTAAGGCCCCAAGTTATGACTTCTGATTCTTTTGCACAATCTAGTACATTTTTTTCCGTACAACTCTAAACAATGGGGTCCCCTTAACCTATGTCAAACCTACCATCCTCAACAATTTCATAATAAACCCTGGAAACAAGGTTGGAGAGGAATCACATATGGAAATATTTCCCCACCACAGCTATTGAACCCTTATCCTACTTACCATCCATATCTTGCACCTATACCATGAACTCATCCTCTGATGAAGGCTCAAACCCAACCCAAAATCCCTCAACCTCCAAAACTATAGTTACCCACCAATCGACCTCTTCCTCCTCATCCAAAATAATTTCCATCTCATTTCATTTCTAACTCAAATAATAGAACTCAGCCTGCTTTTAACGTTGAGTTGCAAACCTTCCCAACTTACATGACTACCCCTTTACCTTTATATGAAATTCATCTTAGGTATGGAAAGGTTATCAATAAAAGAAAACCTACTGTTGTAATAGAGGAAGAACATGATGAGGAGGAAAATCCTATCCTAATACTTAATTATGATCATCAAGAAGAAGAAGTCCCACCACCACAAACATTTCTACCATTACATTCTTAGTATCTACAAGGACAAAAAACGCATCCTTATCTAGAGATACTTTCCATAAAGAAACATGTAGATCACCCAGAATTTGACTTAGAGTATGAGTTAACAAACGTTTGTGTTAAGATTTCCTTATTACAAGCCATCAAATATGTACCTATCTACGCAAAAAATGCAAGGGAATTATGCCTTAAGAATGCTATTATAAAACAGAAATACCCCCTACCATCCATGTAGTTGGACAATTATCCGAACTTATGTCAGAAAAACCTGTGAAGTACATTGATCCTAGTCAAAGTCCAATAGTCACCATTTACATCATAATACTCCTATAGGAAACACACTAATTGACTTGGTGGCTACTATAAATATCATGATGCCTCCTATCATGGAATTGTTGCAATTAGATTGTATCAGACCTACACCAACAATAATGGAGTTAGTAGATAGATCTAAAATTTTACATGTTGGTGTATTGGATGATGTCATTGTGACCCTAGCATCATGGGAATACCCTGCATATTTTGTAGTTATCCAACATGAAACCTCTGTGCATGGTCATCATGTGCTTTTGGGTAGGTTCTTTCTAACTACTATGGGCGCTTTCATCAATTGTAGATCCAGGGATATGGCTATATCCAATGGGATATCTATGAAAAATATCATTCTTTATCTAGCTGCACAACCTTCTTTAGAACAACCTTTTCGTTAGAGATACTTTATGGAAACAAAGAAATTGTCCGACCCCTTATTACTATTGAAGAATCTAGGGGGTTACAACAATAAACTGAGGAAAACACATTGAACCAATTTCTCTCTACTTCAAATTCTATTGAATACTGTGAATCATTTTTAGAGTATGGCCATATTTGTAGTAGGGAATTTCAAGAAAACTATAATCCAATGGCTCCATTGTCATCATTGGCATTATCCATGGATAAAATTTTAGGTTCCGACACTATCCTTGTAGAGATTAGTCCAGAAAAAATCTTACATATTAATACTAATCTAGACCAACATCAATAAGAGTGATTAGTTCTTGTACTAAAAGAACATTCTAGTGCATTTGCATGGGACTATAAGTACATGCAAGTCATTCATCATGATACATGTATACACCGTGTTTATGCTTAGCAAAATGCTATGGTTGTTAGGCAACAATGAACCCTCCTATAAAGGATATTGTGAACGAATAATTGTAAAAATTACTAACTACCAATTAAAATCATAATAAATTTTCCCATGGTATTTGAGGGAATGTAATACCATGAGAAAATTTACTAGGGGTTACGAAAACCATGGACCACAAATCAAATTAGAAAAAAATATTTATGACATATAAATAATTTGTGAAAAAAAATATTACATATAATTAATTAAAACCATGGGCCACAAATTACGTTAAACACATATTCAATAATAATTGAAATAACTATGGTTATTAAAATTAAGTATTATTATTTAATGCATATAAAAAAAATAACAATTATTAAAAAAAATTTATATGGATAAAATAATATTAGTTCAAATAACTTGATCAAGGCAATAGCTCATTCGAGATATTTTATTTGGGTTTAACCATAATTAAACCCTTGATCTAGGTATCTAAAAAATGTACACAAAATCTCGATGGAGAGATTTAAAACATCTTAGTCGAGATTTAAAACCTTGTGAAGTATATTGATCCTAAACGAAGCCTGGTAGTCACCATTTACATAAATAATACTCCTATAGGAAACAAACTAATTGACTTGGTGGCTACTATCAATATCATGATTGTGCCTATCATGGAACTGTTGTAATTAGATTATCTCAGACCTACACTCACAATATTGGAGTTAGTAGATAGATCTAAAATTTTACATGTTGGTGTACTAGATGATGCCACTGTGACCCTAGAATCATGGGAATACCCTCTATATTTTGTAGTTATCCAACCTGAAACCTTTATGCATGGTCATCCTATGATCTTAGGTAGGCCCTGTCTATCTACAGTGGGCGCTTTCATTAGTTCTAGATCCAGGGATTGTATCCAATGGGATATCTATGAAAAATCTCATTCTGTATCCACCTGCACAACCTTCTTTAGAACAACCTTTTTGGTTAGAGAGACCTTATGGAAATGAAGAAACTATCCAACCCCTTCATACTATTGAAGAATCTATGGATTTGCAAGAATAAACTAAGGAAAACATACTGAACCAATTTCTCTCTACTTCATATTCTACTGAATACTTTGAATCTTTTTCAGAGTATGGCCATATTTTTAGTAGGTAATTTCAAGAAAACTATAATCCAACAGCTCCATTGTCATCATTGGAATTATCCATAGGTAAAATTTTAGATTCCTACACTATCCTTGTTGAGATTAGTCCAGATAAATTCTTACATATTAATCCTAATGTAGGCCGAGATCAATAAGAGTGCTTAGTTCTTTTACTAAAAGAATAGCCTAGTGCATTTTCATGGGACTATAAGGACATGCAAGGAATTCATCCTAATGCATGTAAAAACCACATTTATACTTAGGAAAATCCTAGGCTTGTTAGGTAACCACAAATACGAATGAACCCTTCTTTAAAGGATATTGTGAATGAATTGTAAAAATTACTGACTACCAATTTCATCTATCCCATATAGAAAGTGGGTTTCTCTATTTTTTATTGTACCAAAAAATAGTGGTAAGTGGAGAGTATGCGTAGAATTTATAGAATTAAACAAATCCGCATTAAAATATTATTTTCCACTTCACTTTATCGATTAGGTACTAGATACGTTAGCTGGAAAACAATCATTTTCTTTTTTTAACGGGTTCGATGGTTACAATCATATTTAGATCACACCATCAGATTAGGATAAGACTACCTTTACTTTCCCATGGGAAACATATGCATACCAAGTTTTACCTTTTGGTTTATGCAATCCTCTCGCTACTTTCCAGGAAGTTGTTTAATGTATTTTTTTTTTGAATTGATGCATTACTTTGTGGAAGTATACATTGATGAATTCACAATATATGTTGGATACTTTCCAAGAGGCCCTTGATAACTTTAAAAAGTCCTAATTAGATGTTGAGAAACCAACCTTTCCCTTAGCCATGAAAAATGTAAAATGCTTCTAACATAAGGTATAGTTCATGATCATCATATTTCCTCTACGGGTATTAAAGTGGGCCCCAAAAAATTGAAGTAATCATCAAATGTTTAGTACCACAGTCACCAAAATATGTAGGAAGCCTCTTAGGTCATGTAGGATATTATAGGAGGTTTATTGTAAATTTTACCAGAATAGTTGTATCTTTATTTAAGTTACTTGCTAAAGATGTCGTACTTTCTTGGGACTTACATTGCCAATATTCCTTTGATACTTTGAAGGAGAAGTTATCAATAGAAACGATACTAAAGGGGGCAAATTTCTCTCTTCCCTTTCATATTTATATCGATGCTTCAGATACAATTCTTGAAGTTGTACTTGGATAGAGATAAAACCAACTCTCTTATGTTATTTATTTTATCAACAATAATATTATACCCATTGAATCTAACTATACAGTCACTGAAAAAGAATTCATAGTTGTTTTGCATCCAATCAATAAATTTAGACACTACCTAACATGCCATGAAATATTTATTCACATAGACCAGCCATTAGGTTTTTAATGGAAAACTAGTCACTAATGGTAGGATTACGAGAGGGTTACTTTTACTACAAGAATTTAATGTCGCCATTCTACATAGGTATGGAAGAGAAAATCTAGTAGTGGTTACTCTTGTAAATGATAACTTTCCTAACAAATATTTGTTTTTTGTTTCTACTCACACACCTTCGTTCGCGGATATATAAAACTGTCTAGCCACACGAAAGTTACCACATAAACTTCCATCTCGTAAGAAGTGGATAATTGTATAGTTAAGTTCCAACTATTCCTGGATTGTAGGTGACCTTTGTATATATATTTCTAAGGAAATATAAGGGGATTTCCTTGTTGTTATGAGTTGGCACATCAAAAACCATATACCACATATTCATCCAATTCTCTTGAAATGTTGGATGTATGAACCACTCAATAGATATGTGGGGATTGTTTTTGTTTGGAGTTTTCCCATTTCGTGGCTCTCTAGATAAGGAAAATATATTCTCTTTGGTGATCTTTGGTTTTTTTTATGCCATTATAAGTAAACCCATCCTCATATTATTTTCTTTTCAATTCTCTATATGTTAGTGACCCTAAACTTTTAACCGATGTGAAATCCAGTCTTAAGCAAAAATTTTGAAATGTCAGACTTAGGACACTTGCATTATTTTCTTGGTCTCCAAGTCTTGCAAACCAAAGAAGGAATCTTTCTTTCTCAGTCTAAGTATGCTTGTGACCTTCTTCGTCTCTTTCACATGGAAGATTGTAAACCAACCCCTTCTCCCTTCCAGTATGGAGTCAAAATTTCTGCCACTTGTACTTCCCCTGAAGTAGATGCCACCTTGTATCATCAGCTTGTTGGTAGTTTATTATACTTGAATCATTCCCATCTTGACCTTTCCTTTGTCGTTGGTCATGTTGCCCATTATATGCAAACACCTCATGAAAGTCATTGGAAAGCAGCAAAAATAATACTTCGATATATTCGAGGTACAATTTAGTTTGGGATTCATTACAGTACAAGGGGGGGGAACTTTGTTGGTTGGTTTCACTGATTCAGATTTGGCTGGCGATCCTGATGATCGAAATTCTACTGTAGGTTATGTTTTCATTCTAGGATCTGGACTTGTCACTTGGGATTGTAAGAAACAACAAGCTCTTACTCTTTCTTCAACAGAAGAAAAATATTTAGCCACAGTTAATGCCAGTCATGAAGCTTTATGGCTTCGACAGATCCTTTCAGAGTTTGGATTTGAGCAGCAGCATCCTACTCCACTTTGTTGTGACAATAAAACTATCATCAAGCTTGCCAAAGATCCATTTCTACATCAACGCAGCAAACACATTGAGCTACACATGCACTTCATCAGAAATATTGTTCATGATCGTGTTCTTGAAATGCTCTATTTCCCTATAGATGATCAAGTTGCAGACATCTTCACCAAGTCTCTTACAGAAGCAAAGTTTTCTAAACTTCGATCTATGTTAGGAGTTCATGAATGTGTCATTAAGGGGGGCTAGGCTCTAATGCCTCCTTCCTTCTCCTAATAGTGTCACTTTTGTAAATCCTTCAATCCTATCCCAAGTTGTTCTTAAGGGGGGATGTTAGGATATTTAGACACTTAGGAGTTAGTTAAGATCAACTTGTGCAATATATCCGTTAGGTAAAGTGTGTTTATTTAGTATGAATTAGTATGCATTTGTAAATATTCTAATCCGACGGTCACGATATGTTCTAGACATAGAGTGATCCGATGGTTCAACTTCTCTTAGATCATACATACCATTGATCCCTGGCTTAACACCCGATTGGTCCATGATCTCTATTTAAAGAGCATGGAGGGTCCTTGGCTAGTTGATCGATTATGAGAAGCTCATTCGTAACTTTCTTCTTTTGCATAATAAATTGCTCCAAGTAGCTATTTGGCTGGGGCCGTGGACTATTTCCCTCTCGAGGGTTTTAACCACGTGACAAACATCGGTGTATTGATCTGTGATTTATTTGTGTGAAGTGGTTGCTCTAGGTGTTCAGTCTTTTGGGAGTACCCTGTGTACCCGAACAGGTGCAACTATAACATTAGATATCTTGGTGCAAAGAAAAGCTGGGGCGATGAGAGTTTTTCATCTTCTAGCACACCAAATTTTGTTAACTTTTTAGCATGACAAACATAGTTCTATCCTAATTTTTATGAGGAAAAAAATATAATTTGGTTTTAAGTATTATTAAACGACAATCCCATGCAATGTATGAATTCACCATTGGATTAAAAAAGAGAGAACCTAGTTTGGAATATATCGTAAAATTCCTAAAGCGATTATCAAGTACCTAAGATCTTTGCATAATCATGGTAGTAGACAAGTAATTATTTTCAAACCTAGAACCAATGATGAGTCTTGTGTACAATCACAATACCTTGAATGAGATAAGAAGAAAGTATAGTCCAATGGGATAAAAGAGAACAAAATGCAAACACACACAAAAAGTGGAAAGAAGAAAGGGAAAGGTAAAAGAAAGAATCTAGCTACACTTGGAACCAAAAACTAGAACCCTAATAAGCATTGTAAGCACTATAATGTTGATGTCAAAATAGAGTAGAGTTGTTGAGAACGACATCCTAAGCCAAAAAAAAATTGGTCCAAACAATAACACATGAAAAACAAGACTTTGTTACTTGTAAAAGGATATCATATTCTGGATAAGAGCTTAGACATTGAAGGTAAGTTGTCCTATATCTCATTCCAAAGAGAGATATATTTGAGCATCATTAATCCAAATGGAAAAAGATAAAAGACTAAATTATTTCATTTCTTTGATCCTTTATCATAATCAAATTTGATTTCAACCCATCTAATTGAGTAGCTTGATTAGAGGTGCATGACCATCCTCAACCATACCCATTAGGTTGGGTGAGACAATATATAGATTTTTAATAGTCACAAAGTAGTGAAAAAGTATATTTATTATTAATACAAACTCCATTATTGAGGTAGAAGCATATGACATTCTATTGGATGTCTATGGAGTAACATTATGGAGTCTTATCTCTAAGTTGGGGATATATATAAAAGAAGAAGTAAACAATAAAAACTTGTGAGGGATGAGAACACCACGGATAACACTTATATTGTGCATGTAGATAAAAATAAAATAAAATCTTCCATTGATTACATATCATTTTTTTCTTTGAATGTGGAATTTTTTTGTTGGCATTATTTTGTTGGTTTCGGATTTGTTTGGTTATTTTGTGAGAATTTATGGTTCATTGTAGGGTTGTTTTATTTTTTTTAGCATAAAAATTGAATGAAAATATAATGTGGGCACAAGAATTATCCAGGGGGGACAAGAAAATCGTTGAGGATTCCTCTACACATCAAAATCACATCCATGATTTCGTTTGGTTGTCAATAAAAACAAAAATGAATAGAAAGTAGAGAATGGGGTCACGAGTCAATTTTGGGGGAATAAATTAGCATTCACAAAATGCGCACGCATTTTTGTTGTACAAAATGCGCACACATTTTGGAGAGAAAAAATGCATGCGTGTTTTCTTCTCCTATCCCGCGTGGCATCCTAGATGGTTTCCTTGGACCTGTCCTTTCCTAAAGCTACAAAACACATACTCGTTTCCAATTTCTACAACAGATGTGTGTTTTGTAAAACATGTCTTGCATCTTAAAGGTCCCTCATTTTCTTTCATTCACCCTTGTATGAGAATTTTATTTCCAAATTTAAGAGTACTGAGGGTTGGTCAAAAGAGATTAATTGTAATATAAGAGTTAAGCAAGGGTGTTCATTGGTCCCTACCCTTTTTGGTATGTACATCGACAAGTTAGCGAGTTGTTTGGAAGAAGCAATTTGTGCTAGCATAACTTTGATTGGAATAGTCATTATCCTTTTTCTCTGTGCTGACACTATCATTCTTATGGCAAGATACCCCTATGATCTTGACAATCAACTAAGAATTCTCAAAGATTTATGTTCTAGTACATGTATGATTATTAATATTGACAACAAAAAGTTATGATAAACAAATCCAAAAGGATCACTTACAATAAGTTTGAGTATGACAACAATACGTTGGAGGAAGTAACTTCATACAAATATCTCATAATCAATTTTCATGACAAGCTTTACTAGAATTATAATAGTGAAAAAAGTATAAATGGTGGGTGGAAAGCTTATTTTGGCTTTGAAAACAATTATATATGAGGAGATCTTTAGCTATGGGATACAAAGTTCAATTTGTTGTTGAGACTCTTGTCACTCTTGTTAACTTATATGGTTTTGAAGTTTGGGGCTATAACATCTCTACATAATCTTGGAGAAGGATTGAGCAAATCCAGAAAAGTAAATTATAACCTTAATCTTAAAATTAAATGCAATACACCCTGTCCTATCCTCCTTATTGAAGTAGGTATATCCCCCAACTCAAATAAATATTTAAAGTATAAGAGAAAATATAGATACTATAAAGAAGTGATTAACCCAAATCTTCAAGATTAATAATATCTCTCTCTTTTAATTAGTGTAAAGAATAAAATCTAAAATAATAATGAACCCTCATGAGCTCCATAACGAAGTTGGGCATTAGAAAATTCTTAAAACAGCATGCTTAGATAAAGTTTGTCATCCTTGTGAGAATAAAAAGGTTGATGATAAAAACAACATCAAACTTTTCTTATATAAACAAAATTCTAAAGCAATCTAAGTAATTTCTTAAACTTCCCTTTTTTCTAAATACTCCATATATCAAAATTGGTCTTAATAAACATTAATAACCATCATCATCATCATTTTTTATTAAAAATAGTAAATATTTCACTGCATTACAATTTTATTTTTAAATTACAAAATACAATTAAAATTAAAATAATTTTTAAATTACAAATGACAATTAAAAATAAAATAAACAATTATAAGAAAATATACAAAATAATGGAAAGTATACTTTTGCAATAGTCATTTGTTGAGGCAATCTCTGAATTTTCTTTTCTGTTTTCACCAACACACTCCCTTTGCCATCTTTTTGTAATCTGAACCAATCATGTTTCAACAGTGTCTGCATTCAAGAATTCAAGATCCATAGATGCCTTGCCTTGGTTGAAGCCCTTTACCCTTTGTCATAAGTCACGGGTTCAATCCTCTTCGTCAAGCCAGATGAAGCGCCTTCTAGTGAACCCTAATATTACAAAAACCGTGTTTGCTTGCCAGCTGAGACATCCGAAACTTTGAAGTGGATGAACCACTCATATTGCATTCTGAGTCTCAATCACGGAGGACGCTGACAAACCTGGACTACTAGATAGCTCTAGATGACAGCGGGAGACCGGAGGCTTTGCTGAGGATTATTTCGATTTCCAGACAGGAACAATCGATTCCTATAAATCCGTCACTTGTGGAGAAAGCGATATCCACTGAGCTGCAGAAGATGGCACTGGAATTGGATACTGCAGATATTAAGTTCAAGTCACGCGATGCCGAGAATTCTGTGAAGTCACGAGATGCTGAGATTTACTGAAGTCACACGAATCAGATGTTTGCACTGGAGCGTTCCCAACGGTAAGCACCAGGGCATTTTTTGAGCGTATGCCAGCGGTTACTGGTGTTAGATATTTTTATTGTGGAAGAATTTGTGATTGATGTTGAATTTCTCTGCTAGTATTGTCTGCAGGTACCTGATTGGCATCTGAGGAGCCCAAATGGGCCGAAAATTTCACAGAACTCTCAAGGAGGAGGACAGGCAAAGGATGCGGGAACGCCAGTGATTGAACAGCCCAAAGGACAAGAGATCTGTCAAGAAAACGAAGTAGCAGACTCGATCCCGGGACCAATTGACCAACCATCTAAGTCTAGTCGCACCTCCGCGGAATTGGATTCTAGGAGCCGAAAGGTGTTGAAATCTATTGATTTTCACAAGATGATGAATTCTCATGCCAGCGCGCCTTTTAAACGTCGGGGCATCGAATCCGGTCCCCTCTCCTCATCGTCCTTGTATCCGCGGCTTCCAGCGCCGGACATGAATAACCCTACGCCTAATTCCCGGCCTAAGAAGCTTAATACATGGGAGGTGAAAAAGGGAACCATCACAGGGGACAGCACAGGCGAAGGTGAAGGTTACGATATGGCTATAAATTCATCGGTTTTGATAATAATTATGGGATGCCTGGTATTGTTCTCAAACAGGCTCTTAGCCGTCGTGTGTACTTCCTTATGGTGGTATTTACTTCCCGGTTTGATGAAAAAATATAGAGAGTCCAGAGGAGCAGCAGCTGCTGTTAACAATGGCGGATCGGATCCTGAAGATCGAAAAGGAAGAAAACTTAACGGGAATCTCAGCGAGGTGAACGTTGCGATTCTCTCGGGTGATCAGTATCAAAAGAAAGAAAGAGATCGTTAAGGGTTTTGCAGAGTTGTTATTATGGTGGAGCAGCCATGTAAACGGAATAATCTCTCTGCAATATTGCCGTGCCGTGCCTTGCCCTTTTCATTTTCCTGTGTATAAATTTGGCTTACTGTTTGTAATAGGAAATAAGGAAATAAAAACGATTGCTGCTGAAGCTATTCTGTAAAAAAAAGATGTGTACCCACTAAATTTTTCTTAGAAATAAAAATGTAAGAATAACAGAAGGATTATTGATGGTTCTACCGTTCATTTGTACAGTTTTTAACAAAGTATTGGATGCTTGGAAGTTGGAGTAATGTAATTCGTTTTCTGCTGCCGTGGGAGCCACAGGATTTTGAAACAAATCATAAATCGATAATTTAGAAACTATATAATTTATTTTTTACAAAATATAAAATTGATATAATTTATTTTAATTTTTAAATTATAAAATTTTAAACTAATTAATTTGTTTTATTATATCTCTAATTAAACAACTATGGCAAAAATGTATATACTTTCCACATTTGCTCCAAAGTCTTGTATTTAGCGCCAAATGGAGGTTACGAACTTTTTGTCAGCATATATTTATTTCTTTTTCCTGTTATGTTGTAACTTATCACATGTAGTACTACAAATTCGATGAGTTAGATTTGGATTTGACACTGAATTCTTTTATAATGAAATGTTGTAAATAAAAGTAGGTGTATTTTAAATGAAAATATTAAAGTATATATTTCCAAATAAAATTATTTTAAATAAATATTTATTTATTTATTTTATAATTTTAAAAATCAATGAACAATTAAATAAATAAGTTTAATTTTAATTAAAAATAATATTAAATAGTTTTTATTAATAAGTATATTTTGTAATTGCAAATGTATTATTTTGATAAGTTATAGATATAATTTAAGTGGGTATAACTATTAAAACATGTATGTTTCTTTCTAAAAGATTAAAAGTGATGTTTATTGTGTATCCATACATAAACTTAATCAATTTAATAAAAAAACATATAAGTTATGGTTAATTTTTAGAATTTTTTTATTGCAAATAAAACTATTATCATAGTTTTGTATGAAACAAAGAAAAACTATGCATTATTTTTATGATGAGCTTGACCAAACACATAAAAGATCGATGGATTGTTGAGATTTACCTTCAAGTATTAATTATGTGTTTTTTTCCTAAAATAAGTATCGCCATGATGATGATATTAGTATGTAGTCAAGAAGCTAGTAAATGTTTTCAAGTAATAATAAAACATTAGATACCAAAGCTATAATCATGTTACATGCCTTTAGAGAGATGGGTTATGCATAAACATGAAGAAAGAGAGATTCCTCATTTCCTTGGGTTTGCTCAATATTTATTGTTTTCTCTTCAAAATTGTCATTGGGTTAATTTTGCTAATAAGTTTTAAAGTCCATTACAATTTACACCCCTAACCTATGACTAATTAATTTTTGTTTTTTTTTAAACAAAAGTGGAGGAAAAGATAACAAAGAAAATGATATTATAATGAGCGGAGCCCAAAGAACACATTAAGTATGGACATTAAATAATACCATGGCAATTATCATATCAACAAGGATTAAAATAAAAATCCCATAACATGTGAATTCAAGTGAGGATACTTAAAGATAATGGTTGATATGCCAAGATGATTATTAGGACATGAGCTTTGTGATAGATTTTATATTGAGAAAGGGTACACCATATCAAAGAATAGACGAGAGTCAATAGAAGTAGAAATTATTTTAATCATTAGATGCAAAAGGCAAGTAATTGATATTGAATCTTGAAGATTAGTGCTAGAGCACTAGAATCCAATTCGAGAGCTTAGCACCTGAGCGTTAGACCGACATACCATTCGATTAGAGGCCAAGAACCAAGGGCTAGACTAAATTCCATGGATGAGCAAGATGGGTCAGAGCCTAGAGGCGCCCACGATCGAGGGTTGTGGCTCATATCACATCGAATACTTGTGCACGTGTTAACAAGGGACATGAAAACCCTTCGATAGATATCGCTTATCCATGTGTCATATTTTTAAATGGAAACCGTTTCACTGACAACTATTTAAAAACTATTTCTCAACGAACCGTTACCACTTCAAGTAATCAAATATTGTCGAAGCTTTTTGCCGAAGGGTAGGGATATAGTGACTTGGCAAATGGTGCAGGGTGACATGTAGGACCTATCTGATACTTATATACATGTGTAATGCCATGTCAGCGCCCTACCGCGGTATCAGAAAATTAGAAAAGTTTAAAAAAAAGTATGGATCTAAACAATTCTTCTGGCCATAATAGGAGCATGCTAAATTAGAATTTGATGAGACTTTCTCACCATTTCGATGTCATTAATGGAGGCTACGTGATTTACAGTGAGGGACATGGACCCATTTGCTTCAATTTTGTAGAGTGTAATTTCATGGTTTAATTTTTTTGAAAAAATGAAAAAATTGTGTGCAGCAAACAATATTTATATCTCTTTTAGATATTTCAAATGGTCCAACAATCACAAAATAAAGGCCAAGTTAGTGAAGGGGGTTTAACTATTTTTATTTATTTTATATTTTAAAATAACATGTGAGGTTATGGGGCATACCTACATTATTAATATATGTGTGTTTCAAGTTAATTTGAAATTTAATATTTTTTTATTCATTGAATTGTTTCTATTTACCAATGTGTTTTGTGTTTTGGTTGAAAAAAATAACAAAATTTTATGTTTTTCATTTTTTTTAATATTTATGTTTTTTACACTATTTAAGTGGATAAACGTTTTTATTTGAGATTTGGGGTGGACTAAGACCTATGCTTTTTCATCTAGGGACGAGGATAAAACAAGTGTATTGTCAAGATTGATTTTACACGTTCAAAATTCCAAATAAACAATTATAAAAAAAGAATATGAAAAATAATTGGTAGCTATATAACTAGTAACAATGAATGGATAACTATGAAGATTTTGGAGAGGCGGACTCGGAGCTATTGCAAGCTAGGGTTTGAGGTCTCGACGGCTCTCGCCAGGGCCTCGGCCTAATGCCCTCAGTGGCTTCTTACCGGGAAGGCCCTGTGGCTCCCCCCTTGTCGGTTGCTGTGGGTTCCTCATTGGGCTTCGCTGCTCTCCCCTCGTCGGAGGCTGCTCCCGGTTTTGCTTCTGGCCAGAGGTGCTTCCAGCCTGTTCTGCGTCCGAGCTCTCCGCCTTGCTCGCCCTCCTCCATGGCTCCTGCTGTGGATGCTTGTGCTACAACTCCTCTAGTGTCTTTCAGCGAGACGATCAAGCGCGGCCTTGGTTCCGGTCCTCCTCTGCTTGTGGTGCATGAAGCCCCTGCTCTCACCATTCCTATCATTCAAGATGCCATGCACTACTCCTCTATGCATTACTCCTCTCATGCTTTGGTTTGCAGGTTTAATGGTCTCTGGCCCAAGTTATCAGATCTGAACTCTTGGGTCTCCTCTGAATGGAACCCTCTCTTAAAAGAGGGAGTCATCATCTGCCCCTGTGCAAAAGGGTTTTTTATTGTAATCTTTGTTTCTATAGAAGACAAGGATCAGATCTTCAGCTATGGGCTGCGGTTCTAGGGCAGGTTAGGTCTGTCCATGCAGCCCTGGTCCCCATCCTTTGATGCTTCTAAGGCTGTTATCTCTTCGGCTTCAGTCTGGGTTAGGCTTCCAAATCTTCCTCTGCACTTCTGGGGTCTCTCCTCTTTGCAATCCATCGGGAATTCCCTCGAAAAATTTCACAGCAAAAGTCAAGAAACTGAGACTGCCTTCACCACCTATGCCCGGATTTGTGTGGAAATGGATTTTAGTAAAGGATTTCTAGCTGAAATCATCCTGGAAGGTAAGGGCTATTCTTGGACTCAAAAGTTAGATTATGAGCAAATCCATTTCAGATGTAGAGCTTGTTATGAGACAGGGCACTTAGCCCTCAATTGCAAGAAATTCTTGGAGAAATATAAAGAAAGGAAAAAGCAACGGAAGCCTACTTGGTGGATCGGTGCAAATTCTAACCACCAGTTAATCTGGAAGGACCCGGATCTCTCACAAGGAACTCTAGCGGATGAAAACAACAACCAGGATCTCTTAAAAGGAACCCCAACGGATGAAAACAGCAGCATCCCTTCTCACCCTCCGAAGGAAAATCCATCAAATGAAAACAATAGTGAACCAACTCAGCACCCCACACAATCTTTCCCTTCCGAGCAAACCCTGGAGCCATCAAATATGCCTACCACTACAAGTTGGGCAGATCAAGCAGACAAAGAAGACTCTCTAAATTATTCTCAAGTTAATCAAGTAGCAAGTAAAGGCCAAGAAAACACCAAAGAATGGATGAAAGTCTCAAAGAAGAAGAAGCCCCCTCAATCAAGGAAACTTGTAATGACGCGAAGTCACTCTGGCACCATGAAAGAGTTCCCAACTTAAATTTTGTAAAGCCAACAGCTCAAATTTTTGACAGCTGTCTTTCAAAAGCAGTTTGAACTTTGTAGATTTCTTTTCAGTGGTTACACCACTGCTGGTTTAATTCAATCCATAATTTTTTTTGTCTAAAAAAACAATGCATGGATAACTCATAGTTGATGAATGGATAACCAACACCTCACGGTAGATAACTAGAAGAATGTGAGATAAATATATATATATATATA
>LPNX010411427.1:1103043-1135774 GCA_001517045.1 Pseudotsuga menziesii
ACTAGAGGAATATGAGGAATTAAAAAAAATCCAAACTGTCTTCCATTCCATAACTGTTTCTTAACCATTTGATCCCTATCGACGTGATCCAACTGCAAACTATGTGGGTGTGCTAATTTTAAATAGGCTACACAAATCTATCACTAATAAAACTAAGTACAAATGAAACTACGCTTAATTGATAGTTGATAAATGGATAACATGAAGATGTCGGTGATAACATGTAACTAGGCATAAATAACTCACAGTTGAACCCATTTAACTACTAGAAGAATATGAGGAATTAAAAAAAATTCCAAATTGTCTTCCATTCCATAACTATTTCTTAACCATTTGATCTCTATCGAGGTGATCCAATGACAAACTATGTGGGTGTGCTAGTTTTAAATAGGCTACACAAATCTATCACTAATAAAACTACATACAACTAGCAACAACCATATTACTAAGATTGATATGTTTGAAATAAGCGTAGAGGTTTATATTTGACATATATTTATAATGTTTTTTTACTAAAGAATGTGTCAATTACTTGTATCTAATAGTTAAGCTAATATAACAACCACTTAATTTATGGTTGTTAAGCTTATAGTTAAAGTTAGACTCATAGTTCTATCATCATTGGAATTAAGCCAATAGTTGTATCTAATAGTTAATTTAAAAGTTAATATAAAGCTTAGACTAAGCCTTATGCACATTAACTCGACTGCCAAGTGCTAGATGGAGTTCAACTGACACATAAGGTGCACATTACCTAAGTGATTCTTCTTGGTGCATGGTTTCACTGCAATCAAGGTCAACTTCTAATGCTAAGAGATGGAATTCATCTAAATTTAATTTAATAGGTATATCACTATTGGAATAATCTAATAGTTATCCAATATAACTACGATTAGAGTTGAAGTTAAGCTAATAGTTGTAGAATCATTGGAGTTAACCTAATAGTTGTATATAATAGTTAATCTAATATTTATCCAATATAATCGTGATTAGAGTTGAAGTTAAACTAATAATTGTAAAATCATTGGAGTTAAGCAACAAGCGAATGCTAATAGTTGTATCATCAATGTATTTAAGCTAATAATTGAATAGTTGTATCTAATAGTTGAAGCTGAAGTTTGATTTTGATTTTTCCAACTATCACCAATTGTACTTATCAGATCCTAACTAAGCTATTTTTTATTTTTTAGAAATTGTTACTTATGACTTAGACTAACCTCCTTTAAAAAGAATCGAAAACCTAATTATATCTATATGGAAAACCTAAACATGTAATACTAATTGTATATGTTTGGAGGAGTTTATTAGGAGTTCGAACTATTTTATTAAGAGTTCCACTCTTACATGAATGCACATCATCTAGACTCCTACATGCCAAATGCAATTGTACTAAGTCTTAAGTGATTAGAGTTGAAGTTAAGCTAATAGTTGTAGAATCATTGGAGTTAACCTAATATTGTATCTAATAGTTTAGCTAATAGTTTAGCTAATAGTTATCCAATATAACTATGATTAGAGTTGAAGTTAAGCTAATAGTTCTAGAATAATTGAGTTAAGTTAATAGTTGTATCTAATAATCCATGGAGTTAAGCTCGTAGTTGTAATAGTTGAAGATTAATTTTAATTTTTACAATTATCACTAATTGTACTTATCACATGTTAATTAAGTTATTTTTTATTTTTTTGAAATTATTAATTATTAATTTTGGATGACGTCCATAGAATCAATTTGGATAGTACACTTGTCTCATCCTCGTTTAATCTTGGATGATGCCTATAAAATCAATTTGGACAATATACTTGTCTCATTCTCGTCCATAAATGAAAAAGCATAGATAGTAGTCCACCCCAAAATTCTAAGATATATAAGCATATCAACATAAATATAAATACAACTACATCTCAATAATAATATTATTATTATTTATTTTTATTTCCACACATCAAAATTTTAAAATGTAAAAGTTTTTAGTTCTAGTTATAACCTTTATCACCTAACCCATTTAAAAAAATAACAAATCACTCTTTATCATGGTACCCATTGTTTCAATGAAATGTCATAAATTTAATATTCAAATATATTTCATAAATTTAATATTCAAATGTTTAGTGAAATGTTCCAATTTTATATATATTGTTAAAAATATTCAAATTTTATATAATCATATAAAATTACATAAAACTAATTACATAAAAATTACAAAAAATTAATTATATATATTCTAAGAGCTAATTTAATGTTTTACTTTCCGTCCTCTTATATTTACACGTATCCAGCTATTTTCTTAAAAAATAATAATAATGTTAAAACATTGGAAAGCTTGCTTTATATAAAACAGGCTAAAATATATTTAAATATAAACATCACATCATGTTTGAATTAGCCTTCTCTAATGTATGTATAAAATATGACGGAAAGTGTCTAAGAGATCACGTAGACTTTAAATTTGATTTGCTTCAATCATATAGATATATTTTACACAATAAACGAAGTGTTTTAGAGATCCTGCAACTTACATAAAGTGATTACGACTACCAACCACACGGCAAAAAGTGGGAACTAGGGTTTGTTTTGGTGTGGGGTCTCTTCTTTTGTGTTTCTTCTTTGGTTAGGGTTTACTGCGTTAGGGTTACATTTTCTGTTGGTAGCCTTGGGGATCCTTCTGAAGGTTTACGGTATTGTTCCTTGCTGGAAATTTTTCTTTTTCTTTGGCTCTGCTTGTATGGCGGCCCCGGTGACTTCGCCGAGGGTTCGCACCAATCCCCGTGTTCGTCTCCTTGTTTCATAGCTGGGTCCTAACGACGATCATGGGTTGTCGACTTCTGTGTTTCCTTCGCTTTCTCAGGGTTTTTGTCGGGCTTCTGGGTCGTCGGACAACTCCCCTCCTGTTGGTATACCTAAGTTCCATTACTCAAGTAAACAACAGTCTCACATGCTCTCATTCGAAAAGGTCAAAGGTTCTCGTAGTGTAGTGTTTGTGTTTTGGGTCAGGATGTCACAATTGACATGGTTTCGGCACTCTCTAGTCGTGCCCTAGTTGGAAGGTTTGAATACTTGAAACTCTCCTGTGCTGTTGTTCTCTCTTGGGTACGTGAGTATTGGAAGTTGTTACTGAAGTCGGTACCCAAGGTTGTATCCTTAGTCAACGACTGGACGTTGTTTCAATTCCTCACTGTGGAAGACTGTGCGACTGTTGATTGTAGATATTGGATTTTGGGTGAAGGGTCGTTAGTTCTTAAGCATTGGCACAGTGGTTTTGACCCCTGATCGGAGAAACTTTGTCCTAGGCACATGTGGGTTATCCTCCTGGATTTCCCCATTCAGTGCTAGAACCTCAAAGGGTTTATGGCCATTGCGAACTCCATAGGTACTTTTATGCTTATTGAGGACGACCAATTATTGGGTTTCGACTGCTCGGCGCCGCGGGTGATGGTGGACATGGATATGTTTGAGGGGTTGCCGGCATACATCGAGGTCATTTGGGAGGGTGGCACTTTTATTCAACGTTTTGATTACTGGAAAGTGGCTTTTTGGTGCCACCACTGCCGTCTTACGGGACACTCCAAAGATTTCTACCCCACTAAAGGGATTCCTAGCTCCAGAATTGTTGATGATTCTATTCCGCCGCTACTGAAGGACATCTCCTTTCTGCTCCCGCTGGACAAGGAATCTAGTATTACGTTTGTCGGTAAGTTCATTGAGTCCATCCCTCTTCTTTTAAAATTATTATCTGTTGATGACATTTTGAACTCGCTGGTAGTTTCGGCAGTAGTGGACAATCCCTCGGTGGGTGTTATAACATCCTCTCCTGCTATTTCGGGGCCAGGGTCAGAGGGGGATATGCTCTTTGAGGATATTGGGGCTCCCTCACTGGTCCATGAGAAACCTGTCTTGCTTCTTGATGAGTCCTCACGTCCTGCTTCCCCCTCTTTTGGTGATGATCTTCACATTTCCCTATCCCCTTCATATGTTCCTGACAGATCCTCAGAGGAATTTCAGTTGGTGATCCCTCACTCTACACATAGCTCTATGAATGATGAAGGTGTTTCCTCGCCTATTCCCCCTCTGGCTTCCTTTCCTCCCCCTATGGTTTTTGGGAATGAGGCCTCCTCGACCTCTGATATCTTCCCCATTTCGGTGGTTCGAATGGCCAGTGTATCCATCAGAAAAACTAAGAAGACTGGAAGGGGTAGCATGAAGGGACTAAAAGATTCAATTAGAGACCTCTCTCATATTAACCCCAAAGTAGTCCCACTGTCTAGTAGAGGTCTTCCTCCTACCTCTGATTTTACCTCTACCTCCAACACTCGGGCTCTTAGAGAAATTACATCCCCTCAGAGGGTGACCCGATGAACTTCATCAGCTTCAACATCCGTGGGCTGGGTGGGGGCCCAAAACGTGTCGCCTTGAAACATATGCTTGACTCTATTGCCTCGGCCGTGGTTTTCATTCAAGAAACCATGACTTCGAGGGACTGTGCTTGTGATTTCTTCCTCCATTTGCGCCCTAACTGGCTTGTTTGTGCCCAAGATACTCTGGGCCACTCTGGGGTTTCTTTGACTACGTGGAACCTGTTGCTAGTTGATATTTGAGCTTTTAGCTCGGAGGCTGGTATCCTGTTACATGGATCCATTCTGGGTTTGGAGCAGCTTGTATATTTGCTCAATGTGTATGGGCTGTAAAACAATCGTTGTGTGTTCTGGGATTTGGTCAAATCCAAAGGTTTACTTGATTTACCTAATTTATTCTTGGCAGACGACCTCAATTTCACATGGTCATCGAAAGAAGTGTGGGGTGCGGGTCATTCTGAGGATCCGCTTGCTGACTATTTTGTATCACTATTTGAGGATGCAAATCTACAGGACATTACTCCTGCGGTCATTTCTCCTACTTTGTCAAATGGGTGAAGTGGTTCTTTGTCTATTCCAAAGAGACTTGATTGTTTCTTCCTGGCTGATTCTCTATGTGACTTGATTAGAAGCTACAGGACTTGGCACTATTCTAGTGGTATCTCTGACCATCGCGTGGTTGTCCTTCAGTTGGTTATTGATAGGGAATTTTTTTGTAGCCTTTTAAGTTCAACCCTACCTCGCTGGTAGAGGAGGACTTTAATGTTCTTGTGAGATTGGATTGGGTCCGTTGAAGGCTTTTTTGAGAAAGTTAACCAAGTCCATTACATTGTTAAGAGATGGGAAAAGAACAGGAAAGCCTCTATGTGTGTAGAACTTTGGGCTCTTGATTCTGATATTATTCTTTTGGAAAATCAGTTATTAGTGGACCCTCTCTCAGAAAAACACCAAGATGATTTAAAAGTATGCCTAGCTACTTAAAATAGACTTCTCTTACATAAGGAAGAGACTATCTGGCAAAAAAGTAGGGTTCCTTGGCTTACCGCTAGTGATGAAAACACTTGCTACTTTCACAACTTTGCAAACAAGAGGCGGTTAACAAATGATGTCTGGGAGGCAGTTGATGAAGACAATTCTCTGGTTTTTTATTAGGCCTCTGTTCGAAGAGTGGTTAGGACTCACTTTGCAAATATCTACAAAGACCCTAATCTGCGCAAAATTGATGACCAGTTGAATATAGTTAAATTGTTCCCCTCGTTCTTCATGGAAGCGAAGGGTCTTTCTTTAAACCGACCCATTTCGTTTAAGGAAGTGGATGAGACTCTTCATTCCTTTGCTAAAGATGAGAGCCCTGGGCCCGACGGTTGGACCGTAGAATTTTTTCTGCACTTCTTTGATCTTTTTGGAATAGAGATGGTTTCTGCAATAGAGGAGTCTCGTCTCACAGGTTTGGTCCCGACCTCTCTCAATAGTACTTTCCTTACATTCATGCCAAAGGTGGACAGGCCCACTTCTTTCAATGATTACAAACCTATTGCACTCTACAATCTCTTTCACAAGTTGATTATGAATATCATTGCATTTCACTTGAAAGTTGCTCTCGGCCAGCACATCTCCGCAGAACAATTTGGTTTTTTACTAGACAGACAAATACTGGACGCGGTTGGTATCATTCAAGAAGTTATGCACTCTGTAAAATCAAAACACTCTTCCACCATTTTGTTGAAACTAGATCTTGAGAAAGCTTATGATAAAGTAAATTGGAACATGCTTCGCCTCACGTTGCTACAGGTGGGTCTTCCATGTGCCTTGGTGAAATGGATTATGGCATGTGTAACCTCTACAAATTATGCTGTTCTGATCAATGGGTCACCTACTCAGTCCTTCGTGGGCTCCAAGGGTATTCGTTAGGGCTTCCCTTTATCACCATATTTATTTCTGCTAATTATTAAAAGTCTCAGTCTTCTGCTTGGTGAAGCCAAATCATCGAAGAAGATACAAGGCATTAAGTTATCTGGTTCATTATTCCTTACCCATATTTTCTTTGTCTATGATGTTTTAATCTTTGGGGATGGTTGCTTGCTGGAATGGATTCATTATAAGTACCTGATTAATTTGTTCTGCGGGGCATCAGGAATTTCCATTAGTCCCTGAAAGTGGATTTTTGGATCCCTCAATGTCTCTCCTGCTATTATCGAAAATATCTCTAAGCATTTTACTTACTCTTGGAATCCTTTGGACGATGGAATGTCTTACCTTGGATTTCATCTTAAGCCGAATTGCTACCACATTGTGGATTGGCTTTGGCTCTCGAAGAAATTTCAGAGTAAGATCAGCCATTGGGTTCCTAGATGGCTCTCTTTGGGCAGAAGGGTTACTCTTGTCTCTACAGTTTTGCAATCGATCATGGTCTACTGGTTCTCCCTTTTCATCATTCATGGCAAGATTGTACAGGATATGTGGCGTTCCCTCTTCCATTTCCTTTAGACGGGGGTTCTGCAGTGTAAAAAATACCATCTTTCCAGTTGGAGATCTTTGTCCTGGCCTAAGGGATGGGGAGGTTCGGGCATCAAGGACTTAAATAATTTTAATTTGGCATTATGTGCTAAAAGCCATTGGAGGGCCTTGACTAACTCGGGTCTATGGGGCACTATCATCTGATCTAAGTACATGGCAAGACTACCTTTCGAGGTTTGGCTACGTAGAGAGAAACATTGTGCGTCTACGGCCTCTACGGTATGGCAAAGTCTATTGTCTACTCTTCCTTTTATTGTAACTAATCTTTGCTGGTTGGCAGGTAGGGGAAACCTGATATATATAGGGATCGATCCTATTGTGGGTGTGGCAAATTATACCCTCTCAATTTCTTTGGTTTCTTGGCTCACAATAGGAATTGGTTACTGCTCAAACAAGTCTTTACTGGTTCGGATGGACTGGTTTCTAGGTGGTTATCTTCAATTGACCTTGGTCTCTCTGATGTTTTGTCCCTTGAATGGGATTCTTATGTGTCTCAACTATATGCTGCTGGTATATCACTTCATTCAGCTCCGGATAGGATTGTTTGGACCAAAAACCCTCACTCTGGAACGGTTCAGGCTGACTTGGTGTATTTGGAATTACTTAATCTTGGAGACCCCCTTGTCAGTCTGTGGTGGCATAATCCTCTTTGGAAGCTCCATATTCCAAACAAAGTTAAATATTTATGCTGGCTAGCTTTAAACCGGAAATCCTCACTTGGGATGCCCTTCAGACGTGGGGACATATTGGACCTGGAGTTTGTTTTTTGTGCCACGAAGCTGGTGAAACTGTGGATCATATTTTTGGCTGATGTTCCTTTTTTCAAAGCAATGGAATGGGTTTGTGTTGTATTCTTAATAGTTCTTAGTGTTGGGACTCCTCTCATTTAGCCGAGAACTTAGAATTTTGGAAAGAAAAGACCAATCTCTTGTTGGAAATTCATGTTCTTATGTTGTGGGAAATGTGGAAGGCCCGAAACTCCTTTTGTTTCCAGAATGTGCCTTTTTCTCAAATTTCCATCATCAATAGAGTTATTTCTTCCCCTCATTTAACTGCCTTATGGGGGAAAGCCACTGTGTCAATACCTCTTCGGACACCCCCAGACACAAGGATGGAGATGGTTGGTTATTTTGATGGTGCGAACAAGGAGGGAAGATGTGGTGTTGGGATGGTTCTCCAGGTGAATGGTCACTTATATTATAGGACGCTTATGGATGCTGGTAGTGGCACCAATTATAAATCTGAATTGTTGGCTTTGTGGGGACTCCTTCTTTTTGCATTACATAAAATGTTTCATGAGCTTCATGTTAGGGGAGACTCCTAGGTAATTATTGATTGGGCCTTGGGAAAACATTCCATTCATTCCCTGGAGCTTGAGCATTGGATTTTGTGGGTTAAAGACCTCATAGGACATTTCGGAACTATGACATTTCAGCATGTGTTTAGAGAATTCAACTATTTGGTGGATGATTTGTCCAAAAAGGCTATTGGTATGGGACCAGGAAGGATCTTTTGGGAAGAGAAGGTGGAAGGAAACATGACAGACTTGGGTTCTATAATCCTCAGGTGATATGTTTTTTACTGTTTTTTACTTTTATGGTTATACCTGCTACTTATGATATTCTGATACTCTATTTTGTCATATTAAGCACACTGTTAGTGCATATGTTATTATGTCCATGATCCTAGATCGTTTCAGACATTATGTCTTTTATTGAACTCAGATATTATGTATTTTTGTGGTGTCGATTCTTATAACACAGTTTTATAAAAGATAAAGTTGTTTTTTCCGGTGTGAAGATATATAATGAAAGGGTTTACTGAATGGCTTAAACGTGAGTTTTATTGTCAAATAGAACTAATATACTAGTAATTTTATGAGATGAATACCTTTCATTTCTTATTAATAAGTTGATAAAAAATTATAAAATAAGAAGTTAAAGTGTTATATAAAATGTAAAGATTAAAATAATCGTGTCTTTTATAACTTAAAGTTGGTGTAAATAGATGTGAAAGACCATCATTATTAAAGAGTAAAATAAAGTATAAATATACATAAAGTTAATAAAAATAATAATAACAATAAAAATATAAATAATGATGATGAGAGATGATTAATGTTGGCTTATATTAAATTTCAAAATTAATGTAAAGATAAATCACACATTTAAGACAAAGGATTGATAGATTTACTAAAGTAAATCATATGATTATAACTAATAAATTATGTAGAAAAGACCCATTTAAGTTTAAGGATCCACCAAGGTCTAATCCATACAAAGTAAAGTAATCATGGGTTAGTCTATATATAAGTAGACATATGTTCCCAGTGTATGTTTCTCTTTGTATCAAATCCCTACCATCTTAGAACTAATTTCCTCTTTGCTAGATGCTACTATGCCAGAGATCAAAACAAATAGAGTCCACTTTTCCCACTAGTGTTACAAAAGAAATATGCACAAGCATCTATTATGATCATTTCTCATTATATTCCTTATTAAGATCACTCAAAGAACATTGAGCTTAGTTACAATAAAAGAAATATCTCATGGAATTGCAAAATGGTGCATTTGATGCAACTTAGGGCTTGCAATTTAGAATAAGTGTAGCAAACAATAACAAGAAATTGGAATTTAACTTTAACACAACATGAATACACACCACAACCATTCTAATGTCTTTATTGAAATCATAGAGGGTTTAATATGCCTTTGGAAACTTACAAC
The DNA here is from genome assembly GCA_001517045.1 of Pseudotsuga menziesii. Taxonomy (NCBI): domain Eukaryota; kingdom Viridiplantae; phylum Streptophyta; class Pinopsida; order Pinales; family Pinaceae; genus Pseudotsuga; species Pseudotsuga menziesii. The sequence continues at coordinate 1,112,637 of LPNX010411427.1, forward strand.
AATTAAGCCTACACTCTACACTATAATCACACACTTCTCACACATGTTGCAACATGCAGAGCCAAGCCAAGAGCCTCTAACACATGCTACTATAACATTTAGATGCGAAAAGCCTCAATTACATAAAACTTACAAAAGTTTAAACTATTTGGTTCTTAGGATTTCCATTTCTTAGGGTAACTCAAGAAATTATTTGATTAATTCCACTCCCACATAGCTAAGAATCACCTCTACATTTGCTAGAAGAAAACTAGGATTTATGGTTTGAATAGTTAAAGATGAATTAAAAAACAAACACATGGAATGGATCTGATATTTCCATCATATTTGATTTGGACCTTGGGACAAAACCTTAAATTCAACATCTTATGATTAAAATTTGCAGGTAGCTAGAGTAATATGTCCTCTACAAAATGTCCTAGGATTTATGACCTTGAAGAACACGAAACAACTTGTTTTTTATGGGGATAGGCATCTCAATTAACATTCAAGCATAATCATTGGCACTTTGACAAGGGATTACACTAGCAAAAAATATGAGTATAAAGGAGATTTTAGTCTTTTGGGGGATTCAAAGATTGTTTTCTAGCATATGATCGAATGGTTTATCCCTAGCAATCCAAAGCTCAAGAGAATCATAATCATGATCCACAATCTCAGGAAATTTTTTGAATCATTATATTTCTACAAGATCCCAAGGAATATCAACTCCTTTTCCAACAAAAGAGTAAATAGAGAATGTTTCATTCCAAAAGGAGCTCTTGAAAAATATGGGGGATGGTCCATCCTCTAAGTTCATGTGCCACTTATCAAATTTATGAAATAATTAACTAAGTTTTAGAACCTGACTCATTGCAAGGAAAAGTGGATTCAAATGTAAGTGAGATGCAAATCCAAATTAATTCCCCTCCAAGCTATTGTTCTTCTCAATTTCTTTGTTGCATAAATGAGTTTATGATGTTTCAAGAGAAGGGATGTCCAGATGTATGTAGGATTGATTTATCACTCTGCGTTTGTAGGTCATTTGCTCTAGTTTTGTGGTAGTTAATTCTTTCTTGGCTACATCACCTTAGGCATCGTATTCTATTGGGAAATTGCAGTGTTTTTTTTAGTCCTACCTATCCTATCGAAATCCTTGGATATCATCTCAGGTGCATATCATGGATAATTTTAGGGGCTATATATAGCCCATGGTCTATATTAAGGGGGTTACAAAAATTTTGTGGGCTATTTTCTTATATGGAAAGGGTTATTTTAGCTAAAATATATTTGCCCAATATTTATTAGAAAGAAAATAAATCCAAAATGAATAGCCTCCTGTAATGAGGAAATTGAAAAAAAAAAACTATTTTCGTCCTAGCAAAATCTCCCTCCAATCTATCTTTTGCCCCCAATTTCTAGAGAAAATATAGTGAAATCACTCTTTTGCCCCCAATTTTTAGCAATGGAGGCTCTTAAGGGTTATTTCGTTCTCCATTTTCCTTTTAAATTAGGCATAAGGTTTCATTTTCCTGTACTTTTAGTCAATTTCATGTGATACCTTCTTTCATCCCTTGATTTCTAGTATTGGAGGGGAAATCACGTACTAGTTTTTTTTAAAATAAAGGCTACAGTGATTCATGGTTCACCCACATCAGATTGTGCTTTCAGGGTGAAGGTTCTGGTTGATGTGATTCCACTATTCATTCTTAGTTTTATCAACATTTTAATCTTCACATAACATCTCCATTGTTGAAAGCCCAAGTCTTTAAGTTGCATGTCGCACATGCAATTTATTAGAGAATACAAGCCCACGTCACGCTTTTCATCCAATAATTAACATAATATTATTTTTATCAAACTTTTTATCCACAATTACAATAGATTATTATATTGTAAATTCATCTTTTATCATGGACTATTTTTAAGGCCTGTTGAATTCTCGGGCACTCTTGATTCTTTGGGATCATTAGGTTTTATTAGGGTGATCTATCCTAGGAGTATTGGTTCTGTGAATGTGTTATAGAGCTCAAAAGATACGATTTATTTTATGCCTTGTCATGTTTAGACTATCGACTGGAATTTATATGTTGTTAGTGTATGCTACTCTTGATGGAGAGACGCCACATGGTTTTTATATATTCAAACTAAATTTGACCAAGTTGTTTACAATGTCGTTTTATTAGGATCTTGCTTTGCAATTATTATTAGATCTAAGGCATTAATGAGAGCGTGTTGTTCATAGTTTATGTATGTTTTTTTTTTGACAAAAATGGGTAGGTTTTATATTAATAAAATGGTGACAAGGCCACCAAAGAGTTTACATCTCTAGAAAATATAGTAAGCCATACAATCTTCCAAACTTTAAATATAGATGCATGTGACTAGAAAAACCAGGACTTTTAAGTTTTTAACAAAAAGATTGAACAGAGAAGATACATAAACTAGACTGAAATTAACGATGTTTGGCCATTGCTCCAGAAGACGATTTGGTAGCCAGTTGGCTCATGCCATGGCCTGAGTGCCCAGCATCCTGAAGCTTTGCCAAAGTGCCCTCCATACTCTGCAGCCTGAGATCCAAATTTTCCAGAGAGACCGTGACCTTCTCTTCCAGAACCCGCAGAGCTGCCATGAAGTTCGAGCGGATACGACCCATATCCTCATCAATTCGATCGAGGTGTCGCCCCCCCAGCTCATCTATTTGTTGCAGGAAATTTCCTTGACGTCTGACCCGGCGCCTCAATACCCTTACCTCTGGTTCCAATTCCACCAATGGGTCTGGAGAGGAGGTTTCAGAGTCATCAGAGTCTGCCATACCACCCAGGATTAACAGGCTGTAATCCAGATAGACCACACAGAAGAACGAAGACCTTCGCCACCTGGAAGAATGAGCCGCCACCTTCAGAACGACGAGAGCCTTGATTCCTGAAGCGGGTCAAAGAAGAAGACAACTAATAGGCCAGATAGCATTCACATGATATAAAAGAAACATCATTACCCAGAAATTGGAGCATGCAGAAGGAAATTTCATCAAATTTCAAGGAGCGCCATTTATTGGACCCGTACTATGCATTAAATAACAGAGCGCAATGCCAAAAGAAGAAACCTCTTGAAGATCAGGGTTCTGAAGGTCATCATAACAGAGCGTGTTTCCAACGAACCAATAATATTTGTCAACTGAGATACCCATTCTAGTTTGGACAGAGAGGGGAAGGTCCACTCGCCCAAATGAAATGCTATGATTGCTTAATAAAACCTTAAGCAAGCCCATTAGATTTTGAAAAATCTTGCTTCGTAAATCCACCTGCTCCGTAGTACAAAGGATGGTACACTCAATCATCAGTAAAGGTAGAGAGGACATCATCTTAGATATAGCAGGACAAAGAAACAGAAAATTATCATTGAGCATGATGAAGGACGCGGTATAAAGGAGCATGCCGTGGTATGTCACGCCACCAATGGGAGAGGCCACCATCAGGCAGCAGTAGCAAATGGAATTTGGCCTGGGGCCCATTCTCTAGCGTACCAGCCAAACCATCCTCGAGTCCAAGCCCGAGGATTCAAGGGATAGGAAACAAACTAAGCACATCATTTAGTTTAAGGACCCCCTTACCCAAGGGTATTATTTCATTTGCTGCTTTGTCCGCTTGTCCTTTATTCATTCTCAAGACATGAAAGAAATCTATAGATCGGAAAAGGGGAATGAGCAAAGAGATTCTTCGAAGAACTTGACAAAGGCGATTAGAGGAAGGAAATGTCTGAGAATTGATGAAATGGATAATCAACCTGGAGTCCCCCACAACTGTAAGAACCTGAATACCATGGAGAAGAGCTTGATTTAAGCCTTGCCAAAGGGCCAATGCTTCCGCCATATTATTAGAATCAATTCCCAAATTCCAAGAGTATGTGAAGTTCAAATCTCCGTCGGGACCAAAGAGCACCCCTCCCCCTCCTACCTCCCCTGTTCATAGTTTATGTATGTTATCATTGATGTTTGGGATGTTTGTAACATAAATGAATGCACACTAATTATGATGGTGGGGCTACATTGGAATGGTCATTATTTTTGTTGTCTTCTTGTAGAGTTGTCAAAATACCAAGGTAGATTCTTTTATTTGTATTGAGGAGTTCGTGGATGGAAGATTTTTTTATTCGTATTGAAAAGTTCGTCAATTTTATTTGTGACCTAAATTTGTTGGGTTCAGTACTTGTTTTACAATTTTTTAGTAAGGGTCACTAAAAGCAAAATATTTTTTTAGTGATTTGTTTTTATGTGTAATTTCTTTAATCATTCAGAAATGGATCTATTTATGTATGATAAATACATTATTTAGTTGGAACATGATACTTCATTTCCATCATGATTGTATATAATATGTGTTGGCATTATAATAAGTATTGTAATCATATGGAAATAGATCATATTGTGATGCGGTTGTCATTGATGGAAACACATAAGTTCCAAGCATATGATCCAACAACAAGGAGGACATATAAGAAGAGACCAGAGTGTAATCAGGCACTCTACTCATGTATGCAAGGCACATGGAGAATCAAATAAAACTAGTTCCCCTAAGGAAGCAAAGTATGAATCAGCTTGGATGAATACCTTCAATGTCGAAAATAAGAGCTTGGGAGGCTATGGATTCCCAGAGAGAATCCTGCAATTATGTGTTTGGTTCAATCAACACTCCAGATACTCTAATTTCTTTTTACACAGTAAAATGGGCCAAAACAAATTTTTCTTGTGTTAACAAATCGGATGGTTAGTGTGTATCTGCATGGACATATAGACATATGTGTTTGAAAAGTACCATTTGAATTCACCCAAAAAGGAAAAGGTCCGATAGCTCGAAGCTTTAAGGAGCCGAGAGAGTTTTGACCTAAAATTTAAGATGAACATGGATTTGTTCCTTCGTGAATTTTTGGAATACAAAGGAAATTTGGTTCGAGCAGTAATGAATTCAAGAACCTGGAGGAAAATGGTTGAAGAATTTTGGAATTCTTACCAATTGGGTACCTTTCCTGTTATGAGTCATTGAACGATTTTTTATCAATTCTGGAACTGAAAGTCAAGCATATGAACAAGTGAAGGGAATAAATATTGGCATGCATAAAACGATGGGGGGTATAGGAATTTGTGTGTGTGTTTTTTTAGAATAAGATAGAACTCTGAATTTATTTTAAGAAAAGAAGAAATGAATATCTGAAGAGAAATGTGTGATCGATGCTGAAATGGGAAGAATACGTAGAATAGAGACAGTGAGAGGAGTTGAGTTTGAATGAGTAGAACAAGAAGTAGATCAGAGAGTGTAACAAAGGTTGTAAGCATAAATATATTTGGTTTTCATCATATTGTATTGAAAAAGTTTAAAACTAGGGAATAAGGGCGGTAGAGTGGTGCTAGGGAAAAAGTGAAAACATGATTTGAGCCCAAAATCTGACGACATCCGACGTAAAGTACGTTTTTGTTGGATTGCAATGATGAAAAGTACTGTACGTTTTGAATTTTTTTTGTCATATTGTAGAGTCATCGAATTTTTGACTTTAGTCCTCATAGGTTTTGTGATGAACATTCTTGTCGATTATGCAACATCTCCTTATCAGATTTGCGACAGGTCACCTCGTCGGATTTGCGACGACTAGGGAAAGTGTTATCGTCAAAAGTTAGACTAGCCCATGCTACTTGTTTCAAGTTGGAAAAAGGATTACTTACAACGGTAATTAGGTTCAAGTCGTTGGATATCCAACGACCGTGGAATTATAAACATAAACATTTTTAAACATTTTGACATCTTTGATATAGAAGCGATAGATGATTTGTGGAAATTATTTATTCCCCGACGACCGGTTTGGGGAATTTTTTTTCTTTGAAAGACAGTTTGCGGGAATTTCTTTATTCTTCGAGAAACCACCATTTGAGAAATTTGTGATGTGTGGAACTTGATTTTTTAATATTATTGATAGTATTCATCCATGAAGTTTGTAACAAAATGTTAAATAGAAATATTCCTAATCCAAACAAAGAAAATTGACAATTGCTTGCTAGACTATGGGATGCAGCGAAACGAAGGGGTGATGGGAAATGTTATTGTCCATGTAGTAAATGCAGGGGATTTAAGAGGAGAAGAATATTGATTGCAACATCCACAAAACATTGTAGGGAACATGGACATGCTGAGGGGGTGCATGAATATCACCCATTTGTAGGTTTAGCATTATAATTTTTTTTTATATTTTTTTGCTTTGCTAAATGTATGTATTATTTTAATATTTCCGATATTAACTATTAACTATTGATGTATTCATGTATTTATAAAGGAAAGACATCCTATGGCATATTGTCCAAAGGATGTGCTTGCAGAACAAGTACCGGTGGATCATGGAGCATCTATGTTTAATGGAGAACAAGTGATTGATCATATTGAAGAAGATTTTCATACTGATAACATAGTTGAAGATGATGGTACAAATACATTTATCCATGATTCATTTAATGTTATAATGGATGATGACAATGACAATGATATGATGACTTTGATGATGTTCATGATATACCTCTTCTCGATAAGGCATACAGACCCCTGTATGAAGGCTCCAAAACAAGTCTTCTCTCTGCTATATTGTTGATAATGAACTTGAAGGTTGTGAATGGTCTTTCAAACATATCAATCACATGGATGCTAAGGTATTCAAAATAATCCATCACATATATATGATCGTGAAAAAGTTTATCTTTATTCCTCTAATAATTGTATTGTTAATTCATAATTCAAAATAATATGAATGAAGTGTGTTTCATTAATATTATTTATATATTATATTAACTCTATTTTTATTTTTATTTGATGTAGCTTGATAGAAGAATTTTTGTTACCACCATCAAATATTTTACCTCGCACATATCGATATTTATCTTCCATCATGAAAGAGATTGGAATGCATTATGAAGGAATTCATGCATGCCTTGATGACCATGCTATATATTATAATCAGCATGTATTTGCAACAGAATGTCTAGAATGTCATATAAGTAGATATTAGACAGATCAAGTAACAAAAAGGTGCCTCATAAGGTTTTTCATTGTATTCCCATCATTCAACGTTTGCAATGACTGTTTGGGTGAAATAACATACGGAAATTTATGGATTACCATGCTAGGAACATAAGTCAATATGATGTTATTCAAATGCTTGCAAATGGTTTTGCATTTAGAGATATGGAGGAAAAGTGGCCTCACTTTAAAGAAGAACCTCGTAATCTTAGGATTTCTTTGGCAGCAGATGGTGTTAATCCATTTACATGGTGTGTCCTATTTTTGTTATCAACAATAACATTCCTCCCTGGTTGTCAATAAAGAGGGAGTACATAATGTTGTCGATGATTATTCCAAGTATTTTGTGTCTACAACTGTTTTATTTCTAATGTAGTTTTGGCATCTCATTTTTCATATTATGTTTCCTAATGTCATATATATATATTTTTTATTTTACTCTTGTGCATGATTTATATATCTTAATGGTTTTGATAATTATATCTTTTATATGTACTTCAAATCAATCAGGTAAGTACCAAGTCAAAGATATGAATGTATATATCGAACCTCTTATAGACAAGCTACTGAAGTTATGGAATGGCATCACTATGTATGACGTATCTAAACCAATACAACAAAGGCAATTTCAATTCCATGCAATGGTTGTATGGACAATACACGATGCCCAAGGGTTAACCTAATTTTGTGGATTGTATTTTTAAGTTCCACTTTAATTGCATTTAATTATATGAATTAGTTAATATATTATATATATAATTATAATTGACATAGATATTCCATATCTATACATTGTAGGTATTCATACAAAGGGTAAATTTGCATGTCCAGTTTGTGGTCCTAAGATAAAATCTTGTTGCTCAAAAATATTAAGAAAGGAGGTGTTTGATGAGTATAGGAATTTTCTCTTTAAGAATCACAGGTATAGAAAAACTGAAAAAATATTTTCAATGGGAATCAAGATACTACATTAAAACCATGGAGAATGATACCTCACCTTTGGAAGATGCAATACAATAGAAATCGTCAAGCTGGTACGCATGGATCATCATATATGAATTGTTATGTATTTTAATTTTTATTGTGAGTTGTTTACTGTAGTGGCCATAATTGATTTATGTAATTTAGTTACTAACTAATATTCATGATATCCTTTGTGATCATGAAGGAATTAATGGGATTCCACGAGGAATGCAAAGTTACCCTATACAATTCAACAGGTTTCCCTACTATGAGAACCTACAAATTGCTCATCTGTTTGATACAATGCATATTGGAAAGAATGTGACTGGAACATTATGGTGACTACTTGAGATAAGGAGCAAGAAAGATACAATTGTGAAATCTTGCAAATACATTCAAGAAGGAAACCATGCAATGAAAGATGTCATTCAATTTCATAGCAACGGAAACCAAATTAATATAAACTCAATTCCATGGATCTTTACAGAGCAACAAAGTAATTTTGTTAAAGAAGTAATGCGAACAAATAAATTTACCACTAGATTTTGTGCAAACTTGTAATGTCCCCTTTTAGGAAATTTTATTAAAATTCCCATTTTTCCAACTTTTCACAATTTTGGCTCTTGACTAGTTTTAGTGTCTTGGTCTCCAAATCAGCCCAATTGCTCCCAAATATTTAGAGAAGGTGTATGACTGATATAATAAATTAATTATAATTTTTATGGGTGTATTATTTCCCTCCAAAAACTTCTGCAAGTTTGTACTAAATTCTGAACAAGATGGATGATTTTACATGGAAATTTTGGGTTAAAATCCCCCTAGGGTAAGTGGTAGAAATGGCTTCCCAAATGTGCAGAAACTAACTCAAATTATTAAATTGAAGAAGGGGATGTGTATAATACATTATAATATACTCATATACATAACCAATCGAACTCCCATGGCTTTTATCACTTCATTCAATTAGATATAAAAAACTAGTTTTGGATCCTTGGGGAAACAAGATGTAGTTTGCTCCCAATGATATGAAATTCGACTCAATGGCCACAAATTCTTAGTTAATAAACATGAAACCCATAGTATACATTAATTAAAGTTCATTCATTCATAAATCATCAATGGTGCACACTTTTATTTTATTCCATCAATATTGCAAGAGTTTACAAGAAGGTATTGGGGAAATGGCACTGTTTCTTCAATATTGGACAATAATACATGAGATATCTTGGATTTTATGCCTGATAAATTTATTAAATTAAATAATAGAGAATTTACATCAGAATACAAAATATTGGAGCAAGAGAAGCTCCCTCAAAGAGATGAATAGCTCACCAAGTGCACCTCACTCCATAGAGCTGAAATATGGTGAGAAAACTTGAGATGAATGGAAGAACAAGATGATATTGAGATGTCCATGAAATTAATATAGATTTCACTTGAAAATAATACTCCATTAAATCTCCATGAAATACCTGAGTGGCCTTTCCAAACACCAACTAGGATGGGAATCTTTCACCCTCGAAATTGGCTTAAGCAAGAAAACTAGTCATCCACTAGCTCTCACAATTCACAAATGACAATTTCACAAATGAGGAAAAACTTCTTCTCATGGATGATACATGTATTTTATAAAAATTATTGGTCTTCTAAGGTTCCAAATCCATCCATAAACCAAATCCAAGTCGAATTGGTGTGGCTGCTCATGCTATGCCATGTGGCCTCTCTCTTCACCTTCCCTCTTCTCCCAAATTTGAGTAGGATCCTCTTGGCCTTCTCCAACTCCCAAATTCGATCTATAATATGCTCTACTTAGTCCTAACATGTCAGTATGTCATTATGTCTACCTTCATATCTTACTTGTGTCATAACTTTCATAGAATCTCCATCATTGGTGTCATAGATGTCATAAATGTAAGGGGAATCTAGCCAAGTGTCCATGAAACTCCCATTTGGTTCTTCCTCTCCCATGTAAGTTAAAATTAATCCAAAATTAGACCTATGAAGTATATGGAAAATTATATTAACCTCATAATCCATCCCAAAACATTATGCTTCCCATAGATTTGAAATTACAAGAGGAGGATGCCATTTAACATAGGAATTCTAGCTTGAGTGGGCCCCATAGTCTCCATGTGTCTCCATTCTCCATAGATATTTCAATTTTCTATTGTATTTATTTAATAATATACATTATTAAATATTTATCCTCTTCTAATTTCTAAACATCATTTATTATCCCCCTTATTCCAAATCTCAAAGCTTTCACCCCCAACCTAGGAAACTAGTGATTTTCCTCCTTGGAAATTATTTGACTTTTAGCATCCCTTTGACAAATTTCATGAATATGGAAAATGTGATTGGGAAATTGTGACCCAATGAAAAATTTGGGACATTAAAAATCCTCCCTTCCCAATATTACTTGTCCTCAAGCAATTTGAAACATGGTTGTTGAAGAACCTGCTTTCTGTATGATTCTTTGAAGTTGCCACTGAGCTGCCCACCTTGAGTCTTTGAGATTCCATGAAGATTTCAGAGAGGAACCACCATGATTGCTGCTGCACTCATATGATTAACATAATATTATTAAGTGGGGAATCCATCTCCCATACTTCTTGTTTCCCAAAGAATTTGAAATCAATGGGACTAAAAAGTATCCCAGGGTCCCATTGTTTGCATTGCACTCCAACAATTAAGAGTGCACTCCAACCCATACCATTTGGAAAGAGATTTCATGGATCCCATTTTATCATATTCATTCTTCCAAACATCAGGAGTGCATAATATATATCATCAAGTATATAACAACATAATAAGAATGTACATCAAGGAGGTGTCTCACCAACAAATCGTGAAAGTGCTTATACCTCCCAGTGCTTCAAGTGACCAATCGAATATGCTCCAATGACATATGTGAGTATCCCATGTCCTATAATGCTGCTCCAAAAGGAAGTGATATGCATCAAAATATTCAGCCATGTATTCTTTCATCCAAGAAGTGAATGAAGAATCTCCACTCAAATTTGAACCAAATAGTGAGCAACAAAAACAAGGAGACTTCAAATGACTCAAAGAAGTCTTACCCATACATCAATGAATGAGTGAATCATAAAGATATAAAAATTTATGTGGCTGGTAACAAAAATTTTCTCCTATCATAATTATATTCACCCTAGTGTTGGATGAAGTTCCTCCAACATCAAATGAACCAAGTGTTGAGCAATAAAAACCATGAGTCTTCAAGTGACTCAAATGCATATCATAGGTGCATCCATGTAGATGTGCATCATTAGAAAGTAACAAGGAATTATGCTGAAAATGTGAATAATAATGTGCTCCAAATGATATGTAATGTGCATCAATATAATCATCCATGTGTTCTTTCATCAAATAAGTGAATGGAGAACCTCCACCAAAATTTGAACAAAATAAGGAGCAAGTAAAACATGAAGACTTCAAGTGGCTCAAAGAAGTCTCATAAATACACTCATGAATATGTTGTAACATTAGGGGATTTTTCTTCCAATAATAATGTTCTTCAATCATATAACTCTTCACCCAAGTGTGGGATGAAGTTCCTCCAACTTCAAATAGACTAGGAAAGGAGCAAGGAAAATCATGAGTCTCCAAGTGACTCAAGTGAACATCATAGGTGCACCCATGTAGATGTGTATAATCATAATGTAAAAAAGGATGCTTCTGCAAATGTAAATAATATGGTTCTCTAATAATTCCATCATCAAAAGGAGAAATAGAATTTCCATTCTCTTCATGTGGCACCATAAAAAAGAAACCTTTCACCCATACTTCATTAGGATGACTGCCGCAAAATTTAGAAGTGTAGGATGTAGGAGAAGAAACAACTCACCCAAATGACCAGTAAGTGCAAAATTGTCATAATGTGAAGGATCCATATGGGTAGGATTATGAACATCCATAAAAAATGCAAAAAATTCCTCATGGGTTGGTTCCAAGGTGGTGGAATTATGCACTTCTTCAAAAATTGTGTAACCATTTTCAAGAGGTAACTCAAGTTCCTCTTCCACCATTACTAGTGATTGGATCTCATCACTATCATCCTCAAGCACACCAAGAACCTGAAATTTTTCATGTTTCTCATGATCCATCATTTCATGATAATCCTCCAAGCAATATACCTTATGAAAATCTGAAACATCGGAGGAAAAACAAGTGTCTTGTAACTTTTCAAGAAGTTGCTCATTTTGAATTGTGAGCTTATCAATAACTTCATTATTCTTCAAGTAGGATTCATGTAACTGAGTCACTAATCTCAATGAAATTTTTTCTATCAAAAATCAAAGACATGAAGTTACCTTTGATGTTGCACATTTCTCTTTGAATCTTCTCCATGTCTTCAAGGAATGATGGCTCCTCCAAGGAAGTAGCTCTCCAACAAGAATTTGATACCAATGCTTGAGTGTCATGGAGTATTCTAAGGGCCTCTTGGATATTCTTTTCATTCATATTTAAGGACCCTTAAATAAAATGAGGCTCCTGCAAATGAACCTCCTCATATTCTTCCTTCTTGCTTGGACCAACTTCATGAAGCTCAAGTGGTGATGGGGAAGTTGATCTTGTTTCTTCTTCAATTGATATAACGTCTTCATTTTCATGTTTAATGGAAGTTTGGATTGAAGAAACACTTTCAAAAGTTATCTCTATGTCACCAACATAGAGGTGTGAGAAACCAACAGTAGGTACTCGGTCATAATTCAAACATCCATCAGTAGATTCCCTTTGTTCCATATCCATACTAGAATTTGTTTCAGCATGATATTCAATAGTTTCAAGGTACACTTATTCCTTCTCATGTGATGTTTCCCCATATTTTTCTGAGTCATTTGGGATTGAATTTATATCCTCTTCACGTACTACTTCTTCTCCTTCACCTATTTAAGAACTAGGTGGTTCATGGGTCTCCTCTTTTTTCTCCTTCAAGCAAGCTGATGCATTTTTCCCCTTGGTTTTTCTTAAAATCAATATATTTTTCCCAACTTTGGATAGCCAAAAATATAAATCCTTTCATAATATTCTTGTTCATGTCTTCAAATATAGGTTCCATAAGTTTTATAAGCTCCTTACCATCATATGAGGTTCCATTTTTATCCATAGTCATAGTTTCCTAAAAAAAATGCCTTCTCCTCCTACCTTTTTTTTCCTTCAATAAAAGCACTTTTGGGTTTCAATATATAATGGTGGTCCCTCAATTCTTGTCCTCATAAATATCAGACCAAATCAGGTGCCAATATCATGCTCTGATACCATTGTAATGTCCCCTTTTAGGAAATTTTATTAAAATGCCCAATTTTTCAATTTTTTGACAATTTTGGCTCTTGACTAGTTTTAGTGTCTTGGTCTCCAAATCAGCCCAATTGATCCAAAATATTTAGAGAAGGTGTATGAATGATATAATAACTTAATTATAATGTTTAGGTGTGTATTATGGCCCTCCAAACATTTCTGCATGTTTGTACTAAATTCTAAACAAGATGGATGATTTTACATGGCAATTTTTGGCTCAAATCCCCCCGGGGTAAGTGGTAGAAATGGCTTCCCAAATGTGCAGAAACCCACTAAAATTATTAAATAGAAGAATGGAATGTGTAGAATAAATTATCAGAGACTCATATGCATAAAAAATCTAACTCCCATGGCTGTTATCACTTCATTCAATCAGATATAAAAAACTAGTTTTGGACCCTTAGGGAAACGAGATGTAGTTTGCTCCCAATGATATGAAATTCGACCCAATGGCCAAAAATTATCAGTTACTGAACATGAAAACCATATTATACATTAATGACAGTTCATTAATTCATAAATCATCAATGGTGCACACATATATTCGATTCCATCAAGATTGCAAGAGTTTACAACAAGGTATTGGGGAAATGGCACTGTTTCTTCAATATTGGACAATAATAAATGAGATAGCTTGGATTTTAGACCTGAGAGATTTATGAACTTAAAGAACATATAATTTACATCAGAATACAAAATACTGGAGAAATAGAATCTCCCTCAAAGAGATGAATAGCTCACTAAGTGCGCTTCACTCCATAGAGATGAAATATGGTGAGAAAACTTGAGATGAATGGAAGAAAAAGATGATATTGAGATTTACATGAAATTCCTGTAGCTTTAATATTCAAATAGGAATCCATTAAATATCCATGAAATACCTGAGTGGCCTTTCCAAACACCAACTAGGATGGGAATCTTTCACCCTTGAAATTGGCTTAAGCAAGAAAACTAGTCATCCACTAGCTCTCACAATTCACAAATGAGAAAAAAATTATTCTCATGGATGATCCCTGCATTTTATAAAAATTATTGGTCTTCTAAGGTTCCAAATCCATCCATAAACCAAATCCAAGTAGAATTGGTGTGGCTTCTCATGCTATGCCATGTGGCCTCTCTCTTCATCTTCCCTCTTCTCCCAAATTTGAGTAGGAGCCTCTTAGCCTTCTCCAACTCCCAAATTCGACTTCTAAGATGCTCTATTCAGTCCTGAAATTTCAGTATGTTAGTATGTCAGCCTTCATATCTGACTTGTGTCATAACTTTCATAGAATATCCATCATTGGTGTCATAGATGTCATAAATGTTAGGGGAATCTAGCCAAGTGTCCATGAAACTCCCATTTGGCTCTTCCCCTCCCATGTAAGTTACAATTTCATCCCAAATTAAACCTATGAAGTATATGGACAAGTATATTAATCTCATAATCCATCCCAAAACATTAGACTTCCATAGATTTGAAATTACAAGAGGAGGATGCCATTTAACATAGTAATTCTAGCTTGAGTGGGCCCCATAGTCTCCATGTGTCTCCATTCTCCATAGCCATTTCAATTTTATCTTGTATTGATTTAATAAGCTACATTATTAAATATTTATCCTCTTCTAATGTATAAACATAATTTATTGTCCCCCTTATTTTAAATCTCAAAGCTTCCACCCCCAACCTAGGAAACTAATGATTTTTCCTCGGCAATTATTTGACTTTTAACATCCCTTTGACAAATTTCATGAATATGGAAAATGTGATTTGTCCATTGTGACCCAATGAAAAATTTAGGACATTACAGAACTTGAAGAATATCATAACAAAAAAGGTGATTTTGCGGGGCTCAAAACGCATGATTGGCACGTCTTCATCAAGGAAATTATTATTGTTATTTCCATATATTTTTTTTTTCATTTTATTGCATAAATTTGTTTTCTTGTTTGTATACTCTTAGTTTAAAAAATGACCTGGTTTGTATATTGATACAGTATGTTCTACCTCTTTATCTCTCGGACATCCTCAACGACAATTTCAAACAAGTTATATATAATCTTGGGAAATACATGAGGTTACTATCGATTAGTTGTTGCTGAAGAGAGGGGAGTAGGAGGTGGGAGGATTAACAAAAGTTGCAAGTTATAGGGTTTATCAGTTCTTAAGAGTTGGTCCAGAGCCCATAGACCATACCTAAGACCGGGGGCTGGGTCTTAGGATTAATGAGACAGTGGTCAGTGGGGCAGATCCCCCTATCCAGAGCTCAGAGATGGAAAGCAAGAAAGACAAAGGAAAAAGGACAGCATCCGATACCCATCTGGGGAAAGATGGGGAAGGCATGAGTGGATCTAGAAAATAAAATACGACGAAGGGAGAGAAAAAAAGAGCGCGACAATGTCTTCCAAAATCGAAGACAGTACCAAATCTCCAGATCAAATCAGATCACATTAGGGAAGACACCACCTACATGAAGGAGCGTGCTCTGATTAGTAAGTTTGTTGGAATTTGGCCTACGGAGAAGACCTTAGTATGGTGGATAAACACTACCTGGAAACCTCAAGGCCACTATGATCTACAATTGGGAGCCAAAGGTTTCTTTATGGTCATCTTCTTTAACGAAGAAGATAGGACCAGAATATTTGAGGGTGGGCCTTATTTCTATAACTCGGTGGGTCTTTTCTTAAGGCCATGGAAAGAAAGATTTAATCCAGACAAGGAAAATATCACAATAGCCCTGGCTTGGATCATAATTTATTCCCTTCCTACAGAATAATGGATAGAAGAAATCCTGGTGGACATTGGGAACATCCTAGGAAACTTTGTAAAAGTCTCAGAGCAGACCCAACATAGGAGGTACACATCTTATGCCCAGATATGCATTTATCTTGATATATCTCAGGATCTTCCAAATGTAATAGAATTAACATGGGAGGATGAGGATTAGTTTCAAGCAATCAACTATGAATAGATACCATTTAGATGTCGATGATGTCATGAGCATGGTCACCTATTCAGAGAATTCCCGTAGAACAAAAAACCAGTAGGAACGAAAGACCAAGAAAATCAATATGTTGAGGGGTTTACTCGAGTTCAAAGTAATAAAAGATCAGCCAAAAATACTATGGGCCCCAAAATCCATAAAAAAGTACAAACGCAGAATAGGTTTGAAGCTCTCCAATAACCCAAGCGGACTACCACCCAGCCAGAAGAAAAAATTCAAAACCAGCAGGGTCAAGAAACATAATGAAGCAAGCAAATCCAAACTCAGGAGGAGCCTCAGGAAAACAAATAAAGTGATAATAAGACATCGAAAGTGGAAGAGGAAGAAATGGAGATAGGAGATCTAGATCTGGTAGGTCTGGAAACGACCTGCTCTGAGAAGATCCCAGGAAAAATACTTGCACAACAAGTCAAACCATTGGAAAAAGCGATAATCAAGGCCAAATCGATGAAGTTTCTTGGGGTCTTGTCAGAATCCCTCAAGGATCTGGATGGAAAAAATAAAGTGAAGAAAGAAAGTCAAGGGAGGCACAGTAATGTACAAAGGATTAAAATGGTAGGGGATCAATTGGTGGCATCAGGGAAATATCTAACCATTGATGCGGCCCTCTCTCCCATGAATAAATAAGTTTCCAACGCGGACCACAACCTGGAACATAAGAGGCTGTAATAGCTCCTTGAAGATCCAACTTCTAAGGAGAAGGATTGAATTGGATAATCCAGGTATAATGTTTTTATAGGAAACAAAATGTTCAGAAGAGGAACTGAAGATCATTGAAGGAAAAGTTTGGAGGGGAAGTGAGGTTTATATAGTGGATGCTAAAGGGGCAGCTGGAGGTATCAGGATTCTCTAGAACCTAAGAGAGTTTTCCCTCTTTGAATTCTTTGCAACCCAGTACTCCCTTTCAGTAGCTTTCCATGTCTTAGGGACTAGCACTAGGGGGTTTATCACCAATGTGTACGGCCCTCCTTGGGCAGAACAGAAAAGGAAATTTCTGGACTCATTAGGGATGCTTAAAAGGGCGTCGAAAGGACAACCCTGGATTATTGGAGGGGAATTCAAACTAGTCAAGAACCTTGAGGAAAAAAACATGGGTTAAGGTAGATAATCCCAATCAGTGAGTATTTTAATGAAGTTATTGATAACCTTGAATTGGTTGATGTCAGAGCAACCAACGGTACCTTCACTTGGAATAACAAAAGAATAGGGGACAGGGGTATAGCCTGTCGGCTAGACTGCTTCCTGATCTCAGAATCCATTATGATAAATGGGGGAGAACTGAGGACTGTGGTACTCCCATTAGCTGGATCACACCATTGGATTATTAAGTTGGAGTGGGACAGTGTAGGGGTCAACCTACGTAGACCATTCTGTTTTGAAAATTTTGTCTCTCAGAGAAACTAAAAGAATGGTGGGAGGAAATGCCAACTATTAGAGGAACGAGGATGTACCAGTTCCAACAAAAGCTTAAACTACTCAAATCTAAAATCAAGAAGTGGAACAAAGAATCCTTTGGTAATATCTTCAAGGCAAAATTGGAATTGGATGGAAAAATCAAAGAGCTGCAAATCAGAGGGATGAATAATGGCTTCACGAATGACATTCGGGAGCAAGAAAAAGTGCTAATCCTTGAATTCAGCCACCGAGAACAACAAGAGGAAATATTCTAGAATCAGAAAGTAAGAGTAAAGTGGCTCCAAGAAGGGGAACATAATACCGGATTCTTCCACAAAGTAGCCATTCAACATCACCAGGGAAACTAGATGGCTAGACTAAAAACAGAAGAAGGAAACATTGTTGAAACCCAGGAGGACCTCGAACTAAATTTGAACTCCTACTTTGCTAAACTCATGGAGGAAACAGGCTGGGACAGGGAGGAAGCTCAGAGGGAGCTATTGAGGCATATTCCAAGGGTTATCATGGAAGAGCATAACCTCTTGCTTTTGAAACCAATTGAGTTGGAAGAAGTAGACATTACAGTTAAGCAAATGGAGAATGATAAAGCCTCGGGACCTGATGGGTTTACTACCAATTAAGTTCCATGCCTACTGGGACTGGCTGAAAGAGGAAGTGTGGGCTCTGGTGGAGGACTCAAGAAAGACATGCAATATTCTGAAATATCTGAATGCAACCTTTACGACGCTAATCCCAAAAGAAACTGGAACAGAAGATCCCGAAAAATTTAGACCAATTGCACTTTGTAATGTCATATACAAAATCATTTCCAAGTTTATAGCCCAACAAATTACATCCCCTGATTCCTTTAATCATCTCCCTTGAGTAGGCGGGTTTCGTAGAAGGAATACAAATTCTGGATGGAATCATCTTGATTCACGAAACCATCCATTCGGTCAAAATCGGGAAAATACCAGGTATGCTATTGAAATTAGATCTATCTAAAGATTATGATAAATTGAATTGGAAATTCTTAGCAGGTGTGATTCATGCTTTTGGATTCTTGGACCATTGGACAGGTTGGGTCATGAAATTAGTTTCATCAACATTCTTCTCAATTCTAGTTAACGGTACCCCCTCCTCACCCTTCCAGGGATCCAGAGGAATTAGACAAGGGGACCCACTGTCCCCCTTTCTGTTTATTATAGTAGCTGAGGGTCTGGGCAGGATGCTCAATAATTTATGTGTGGAGAATAAGATTAAGGGGCTAACCTTGAATGCTGCGATAGAACCCCAAACTCATCAATAGTTTCTTGATGACATGATGCTCATGGGTCCTTCCACGGTTCAGGAGGCAAGAGGAATAAAAGATGGATTGGACACTTTTATGGAAGCCAGCTATCTGGAAATCAATAAGGAAAAATCCCAGGTATACTTCTTTATTACCCTGAAAATCATGAAAATAAATATTCTAAGAATTATTGGATTCTCCGAAGGAGGGATCCCATCAAAATACTTAGGAGCACCTCTTGCTGAATCAACCATCAAACAAGTCTCTTGGAAGGAGCTTCTAGACAAGCTCAAGCATAAACTTAGCCAGTGGACTTTCAGAGCCCTAAACTCCCCCAACAGATTCATTTTGGTTAAATCAATCCTCCATTGCATGCCACTCTACCTATTCTCGGTTTTGTCAGCACCAAAATCAGTGATAAACCAAATAAGGAACATTCAAAGGAACTTTTTGTGGGGAGGATATGATAGTCACAGGAAATGGCCGTTGGTGGACTGGAAAACTATATGTAATCCCAAAGAAGTGGGAGGGCTAGGCCTTCATGACCCTCTAGATGTTAAAAAAGCAATGGGAGCTAAGATATGGTGGAGGTGGATAACTCACGAGGAGGAACCATGGGAGAAGCTATGGAACATGAAGTACGCACCTCAATGGCCAAAACAATCACTGATTAGATTTGGGGTGGATCTTCCTAGCTCTAGTATCTAGAAATCGGCTCAGGAAAATTGAAACATCATCCAAAGTCACAACTTTTGGGAGGTAAGAAATGGCAGCACAGCTAAGCTTATCAGCGATGCCTGGAACTAAGAATCGAGAATTGATAGTCGAGACGACGTCCCGTCTCTCATACATAACCTCCAGCATAGTCAGAGGAAAACGATGAAGGAATTTTGGGATTTTGGGTCCCCTAAAAAAATATTCCGGACATGGAAAAGGAAGGACTGGTAGCAAACAATGGAACCTACGAAGAACATTGATTAGTTTTACATGGAACTCTGCTTAAGAAATATCCCCTGCCATGATGGCTCGGATAAGATACGTTGTGGTTATTCCAACCTTGGAAGGTTCAACATTAAAGAATCCATAGGGTTGATAATGGAAACACATAGGCTGGAAAAGGAGGAAAAATGGAGAAAAGTCTGGGGAGGAAAATGGTGGAAAAAAGTTGTTGCTTTTAGCTGGCTCATTCTTAAGCGTCGCATTCTCACTTGGGACAACATACAAGTTCATAGGATATTGGGAATGTCAAGATGCATCCTGTGTGAAAATAGAAACAAAAATATAAACCACTTGTTGGATGAATGTCCAACAACAGACATTATATGGGATAAAGGTGTCAGGTTGTTTAAAAAAAACCACAGATGTAAAGGAAGACCCGACTCAACAATCGCTGAATGGCCTAAGAATATATTAAAAAAATATAGTAAATAGAATTTGGGATCTGTTCCCAGGCTTTGTGGTCTGGGAAATTTGAAAAACGATAAACTTGAAAATTTTTAAAAATAAAAAGCAACGAATGGATGAAATTTGGGTGACTATAGAAGCCCATATAAAAGAAACCATTACACTTACTCAAGGTTCACAGGAGGATTACACAGCAGAAGCTAGTGAAAAACAAATTCTTCAGGGGTGGGGAATCAGGACATTACCTAAGAACAACGTGCATCCCAGTAAAATGACCAAGCAACCGATAAGTTTTTAATGTTGGCAATGTCCTCCGAAGGGAGCCTTCAAATTAAACTTAACAGGGCTACAAAAGGGAACCTGGGATTGGCTGGTTTTAGCGGAGCGGTTAGAGACTCACAGGGAAGAATTCTTAGCATTTGTTGGGGAAACATAGGTACCAGCACTAAAAACTTAGCGAATCTTGAAGGCCTCATAAATGGGGTCTCGTGGGAAATCCAGAACAAGTGAACCCTGTTGATAGTGGAAGGGGACTCACTATTGATCATTAGCATAGCCAAAAGGCTTCAGAATGGAGCGACCATAGGCCAGGTTTCCAAAAACTGGCATTGGGAGAGCAGGCTTACAGTGCTAAGTGGTTGGCTAAAGGACAACCTTGCAATAATATTCTCACATGTTAAATGCACATGAAATAGGGTGGTGGATGCCATAGAAAACGAAGGGGTTGGTAACATTACCTGCTTCCATGCAGAGGTAAATGATGACAAGAGAAATGGGCAGTTATGGCAGAAATGCGAAGTGTTGGCAGAGGAAGATAGCGGGAGGGTAGATGTGGGCTGCTCTCAATAGTTTCCCGATACTCTAGCCTCGATGCATGATAGATGCAATCTAAACATCCCTTTAACAATGCTGACCATTGATTCCTCTCTCACATGTGGCCCTCTCGACTCTTTTGGGTTTCCCTTGGAAGGCCACGTGATCTGGCATGTGGAGGCCCCTCTCCACACCCCTATGTCAGGAAAAAAGGAAGGCGACATTATATCCCTTCCACATGGCTTTAACATCTCTTAGGTTGATGTAAAGACGAGGACAGTTGGCCTGTAGATGAGCGAAGTGGAGGTGGCAGGTGCCATGTACACTCGATTTGGTAAGGACGATCTAGCATCGGACTTGCATTTATAAATATGCCTTCTTTCAAGTTTGTGGGGTATAGAGAGGTACGATGGTTCAGACCCTCTGTGCAAACCGATGGGGAATTCTCTAGTTTCTGTACAGGGATTGTCAAGACTAGGATGGCCCATTCTAGGTGGCCTTTAAGAGGGAATAGGGTTTCCAATATTTCACATGGAGGGAAGGATTTGGTGCAGAAAAAATGGTGTGGGAACTGTAAGTTCATAAATTCCCTGGGTACAGAATGGAATCATCAACCAGTGATGAGAAGAGCGGGATGCATCAGTAGGATCAAGGGTGTAGCTATATATGCCTATCTAGAGTATGAGAGGATCATAGTGGAAGGGATTTTTTTAGCTCATTTTATCGTGCAAGCCTCTCAAAATCGTAAGTTTTGTGATTTAATGGCTCATCAGTGGCAAGTGTAGCGACGTCGAGGGAAAAGTGGAAGAGTGGAGGGGGATAATATCTCTTAATTATGTGCTTCCGTGAGTGCCTTTCCTGTGGAAGAGGCCTCGACTCCTATGGCGTTCAATTGGGGGGCTCAGTACATGGCAGAGACCTCGACTCAGGTGGAAGCCATTATAGCTGTTAAGGAGGTCGATCTCATTAGGGAGTACGAGAGTCATCAAGGGTGGCCCCTGGAAGCCAACCCATTTTATATGGTGCTCATATTATTGGCTCGTTACATTCATAAAAACCTGCAACTGACTCAGGGGATTCGGGAAGCTTTAGTTAGAATCAGAAGAGGGCAGCATGAAAGTGTCGCAGGGTAAAGAATGCTAGATCAGTTGGCGGGAAACTTGTTGGAGAACATGGGGGAGCACCCATCGGCATCACCTCCATCCCCAGTTGATCCACAACCCCAGTAAGGGAAATGCTCTGGGTTTTTTCCTCTATCGAAAATACGCTTTTTTGGGCTCTGCAGGTGCACTTTTGTTATATCAGTATGTTAATGAAAATTTCTTTTTACATATATGAATGTAATACGTTTAGTTGGGAAGGGGTAATCATTAGGGAATCCTTCACCAGATATATGCCTCTGTGCAGTTATTGCTATGGAAGGAAGAAGGATATGTGTCTCTGTAATCTTTTTGATAGGCATGATGTTAATGGGGGACGGGGTCTGGATGACCAGAATCTTAGAAAGATAAGGGGAGGGGGGAATGGGGGAAATGAAATAATTACCTATCTAAAGATGATACCTGGTCCAATGCGGCTCTTTCAGCTGGATGGTTCTGATTGTATACCTTTTTGTATCATACAGTAATATAAATTTTCCTTTCTTACTAACAAAAAATAACTATCGATTAGTTGTTTGTGCACTAATTCATGTTCTGTAGTTTAATGTTTTTTTTGTTAATTATCGTTATTGGGTTGCATCACTTGTAGATGGTTGACATCTAAATAAATCCATAAATAAGATATAAATTATTGGAGAAGAGAAATTCCTCATCTCATGTGTGAAATACAGAAGCATCTATTAATTCTTGCACATGATCTAGGAACTAAGATTCAATCTCATCAAAGAATTATTAACAATTACTCATGAATTGGAAATTTTCAGGAACTAAATAA
>LPNX010411427.1:1136742-1139242 GCA_001517045.1 Pseudotsuga menziesii
TCCAATATTTTCTAGACTTCCTTTGGGTATTCAACAGAATAAATAAGGTAGTACAAGCTATCATCAAGGGCCAGAGCTATTGTTCCATAAGCTCTATCACGGTCATTTAACCAGTCATTCTCATTCTCATAAGACTCTTTTCCAATTCCAATAGAAACCTCATAGAGACCTTGTCTCTTCAGAGATGCAATCATCTTCAGCTTCCATTCTGAATAGCTTGTGAATGGGGTGAGAAGAGGGATTGATGAGTCCATTCGAAGTTGTACCTGTTAAGACCTGCAAATCAAAACAAAAGGCACCGTAAGGTCGGATTGAGCTATTGCTCACATTTCATGGAGAAATCTGTCAAAAGCTTGTTCTTGAGAGATTGATCTTTGTCCCGCCGTGAGCTTTGATACCATATTAATTCTTGCACATGATCTAGGAACTAAGATTCAATCTCATCAAAGAATTATTAACAATTACTCATGAATTGGAAATTTTCAGGAACTAAATAAGTTTCCTCTCTGTATATTATATAAACAATAAAGGATTACAATACCATGCATGAGCCATGGCTTAACTCAATGAAGAATTCGAATAACTAAGAGACAATTCGAATTCCCATGCATGAGTCTAGCTTAACTGACTCTTTGCCATGCAATACCACTCAGTTAACCACTTGACAAAAAAACCTTAATTGACTCACCAATCCTAACTGAAGTTGGAGTGCAATAAATGACTTAATCTCAACTGAAGGAGATCAAACACATGTCATAGCAACAAACCATCAAGTTCTAGTACTGCATGACTCCAATAAACCTTGATGAGGTTAACTGAAGCTGAACTGACCATCAGAAGTTGGTGAATGCGCCTAGTTCACTCCAGTTCATTAAATAATAATAAAATAATCAATAAATAATGATTAAATAATATATTTAATGCATGGAGGCGCCTTAACTGACTGTAACTGATTGGTTGAACTGAAAGTAACCCCCAGTTAGCAATTAGGTGCATGAATGTCACCCAGATCACCCCTAGAGTGCTCCAGTTAGCCTCCTTGACTGTAGGGAAGGCTAAGTTAGCCTTCTTGACTATAGGTAGGCGTGAGGATGAATGGGATGATGGTAATTAATGCTCCACTGATGTCAATTAAACTTAGGATAGTGGTTTAACTAGGCCAATTTGACCGAAAGAGTGTGTATGATGGTAAATGTCTCCAACAGCATCTACCTTCAGCATTTTTCAATGCATAGGAACACTACCTCATACACCATGTTGAGGAGATTGAATCGTGTGGACTTGTGCACTCAAGGTCCATGTGGACGGTTGAGAGGCACTTGAAATTTATGAAGGGTTTTGTGAGACAATGAGCATGTGCTGAGGGTTTTACGATGGAAGGATATATGGTATACCAAAACATGTTGTATGTTAGTGAATATCTTCCTAAGTTAGCATCAAATCTCAATTTACATCGCATTTGTGATCCGAACTCCCATAACTATTTTGAAGGGGAGTACCTGAAGGGGAAAGGTAGATCAAGGAAGGTGAAAGGTAATTATTAGCTAGTGGATGTTAATTATATCATACATATTCTAATTGCATACTCAATTTATTGCATCAATTAAGAGCATATACTTTCTTCAGAAAATTTACATGTCTTGAATTTTAATGTTTATTATCATCATGTAGTTGGTCGAGAGTGGGATGCAATTCATTTATACATCACAAACAATCTTGACTGGATGAACGTATGGATTGAACGATGTGAACAATTGGGTCATGGAATATCATGGGAAGGAGTGGCTTCATTGGTAAAAGCAACACATCGCAATGGAGATACAAATCTTACAGAAAGGGAAATCGATTTAGCATATGGTTTAAAAGATAAGAAGGCAAGCATATTAATCAATCACTCTAAATCTGTTATTTTGCAAATTACATTTTGTTGTTCTTTTCCATGTATGGATGCATAAATATGCATCTATTCATAAATATTGAATTGTTATGTAATCATTATGTGTATTTCTTGTTGTAGGTAAAACATCATAAGGATATGGTTTGCAATGGTTGTAGAAAATCGCATAAAAAATTGGATGAAACAAAGAAAACATCAGATTATGGGATATCTGCATTCTTTTAGGTGACCATTGTTTCATATAGAAGTGACAGACATCCAAAACTCTCAGAAAATCAATACTATGGGTATTTGGAAGATATTCTACAGTGTGACTTTAAATCCTTCAAGGTAGTTCTGTTCATTGTCAAATGGTACAGGTTATGGTTGAATCAATGCGATCCCGATAGAACTATTAATGAACATGATAATGGATTTACCATGGTAAATACAAATTTATTTGAGCCATGAATGGAGCCCTATGTTCTTCCAAGCCAATGTGAACGGGTAATTTACTCAGAGGTTCTAGGTAAAGCGGGCTGATCATTTGTTGTGAGACACGATCCAAGGGGAAGGACGGTAAAGTATAACCTAGATGAAGGTAATGAAGAGGGTATTCTGGAA
>LPNX010411427.1:1141742-1174488 GCA_001517045.1 Pseudotsuga menziesii
GGAAGTTTATAATTTTAAATTATGTGTATTTCTACCAATTAATATTGGTTTACAAAATATCTAATCACATGCATTCAAAAATCTTAAATTAATATCTTAAGTTCATTTTTATAATATGAATTTTAAATTATTTTTTATAATTTGAAATATAAATGATAAATTATAATTAATTTTTATAATTTAAATAATAAATTTATTTTATTTTTATTAAAATAGATTTTATTGTTTTAATTTTTTTTATATATTTGAAATTATGTTTATTTCTACATATTTAAAATGGTTAATAAGATATTTAATTATATATTTTAAAATAATTATAATTAGTTTTTATATTATTAAAAAATCAATTTTAATAATGATAATCAATTGTTTACAATAAATACATATAGTGTTTATAACCAATTAAACAATAATTTATAGCCATATACACTTCGGATATAGAAAACAATATTGATATACAACCCATACATGAAGTCATGAAAACCTACTTATGGCATATTCTACACATTATTGTGGATCATTACATGGGACCTCTTTGTAACAAGCCCTTAATGGATTATGTCCAACATGTTGTTGAGATACAAATGCTCTCAGTATGATCATTAGACATGCATTATACAATATGGTTGGGTAAGGAATATGACAATGTCAACTTGTATGATACAATATGGTTGGGTAGGGAAAATGATAATGTCTACTTAGGTATTCAAGTGTTAGTATTATAACATATGGAGTAGTTACTAGTGGTTCATTAGTGGAATCCCACATTAACATCAATAGAAAACAAAGATTTGTTTAGTGGTTCATTAGTGGAAGCACACATGGACATGAATAACATCATATAGGCATGGGGTGATTTGATGCCATTGACAAGATCATTTTTTACCACACTTACAAATCAAATACAATTAATTGTGCCACCAATCAAGATGTCTTCAAATTCCTTCTTATGCCTAAATACTCCACCAACGTACCCTTTGGCACCATCCACTTACACTTATAGAAAATACCTTGGACCACTCTTCCATATTAGTCACCATTAATTTATCCACCATGAGGTATGTTGTTGAACAATATGAATTTGGAAATATCTTGAATTCCTATTAGCTGGCACTACATCTTGCACCTATAGAGGATACATTGGACTACATCTCCATATATGGTCTTTGTGTTTTCTCAACAAACTATGCCAAAATGAACTTACTCAAGGGTTGTGTTGCTTGAGTACCATATGAAATGATAGAAGGAAAAGTTCGTCACTAACAAACCGAGCAACAAAAACCATACCTATAGATTAATTAATGTGCTACTTGGGGCCAATGATGAAATTTTATATGTATGTGCCGGGATGGTGTGAAATTTGGCATTGTTAGACTAGACACATGCATTGACGACGTGGGAGGGTTTCCAGACTAAAAAATAATCCATTATCGTCATCATCATCGTCGTCGTCGTCGTCATGGTCGTAATCGCCATCGTCGTCATCAACAAGGTTTGGAAAGGTTTGGAAAGGTCATTTTTTATAAATGAATTATTCATCTTTATTGTTCTCATTGTATGGAAAAAAAATGCACATATCCTATCATTTCAGGAATTTGTTAGTATGAATTGTTATGGGGAGATCACATTCAAAAATATTTTTTTTAAATATGAATGATTTTACCTTAGCTATAATTTTGTCTATCAATTTGGATAAAGATTCTTTTTATTTTTAAAAGTGTAATACTATTTGAAGCAATTAATATTTGTTCCTATATATTTTGAATAGTTTCTTTTGTTATTAATTTGATTATATTTTATTTTAGTTATGTTTAAAGACACTTTTTAAAGTACAAAATGGATACTATTCACCAATATTTACATTTTTAAATAATTATGGATCTTTAAATTTTTTCCTCAAAGCCATGCAATAATTGTGTATTTTTTTACTATATATTTACAAAGTCCCTCCATTAAAAAACATAACATAAAAGGAAAATGTGGGATATACCATAATCAACATGACCAAGAGATACTTAAACTCTACATGAATTAAGATCATCTTACGATAAAACCAATTTTCTTATTTGTGCACATTGTCTTTCTCATTTTCTTTGTGCACATTGTATTTCTCACATTGCCGCGGCTCAGGTTTTGGACAATTATATCCAAGTTCGGACAATTTTATTCAATTTCACGGCTCTGGCGTATCATTTTCCCGGTTGACCATTTGATTCACACCTCAGGGTTATCATTTAGGCGATTCACAGCTCAGTGTTATCATTTCGATTTCCAGCTCACTGTTATCGGTTTCGAATTGGAGCTCAAGTTTCACATTTGGAGCTCATGGTTTACATTTGGAGCTCACGGTTCACAATTGGAGCTCACGGTTTCCATTTGGAGCTAAAGGTTCACATTTGGAGCTCGCGGTTCGCATTTGGAGCTCACGATTCACAATTGGAGCTCACGGTTTCGATTTGGAGCTAAAGGTTCACATTTGGAGCTCATGGTTTGCATTTGGAGCTCATGGTTTACATTTGAAGCTCATGGCTCAACGGGTAAGCATAACCTCATTTCTGTTGGAGTCATTTGTTACCTAGGTTTACTCATGTTATCTCCCAAAATAAATTTATTTTGATAGTATGAAGAATTAAAGTCATGTCGTGAAAGATTTAAAGATTACTAACAAATTGAAGGTCTATGTTTGTGCTATGGTTGAAAAAATTGGAAGTTTTAGCTTTCGGTGGCTTAGGCGGGGTTCTTAATAGCTCATTAGGCACTGAAAGGCTTTGTTTCGGCAGCTAACAGTTTAACACAGGATGAAAGATAACCATCGAAAGTGGGTCCGAGTGAGTAAATGGTGAAATCACTTTTGGTGGCTTAGGAGAGACTTCAAACAACTCATTAGCCACCGAAAAGTGTTGCTTTCAGGAGCTTAGTGAACAGTGCAAGAAGGGCGTTAACCACCGAAAGTAGGAAAAAAGGTGTTGGGGGAAAATCCCACTCAAAAGACTCAAAACGCAGGTTTCAGTGGCTAAGCGTGGTTTCAAAATGGTCTCTAAGCCATTGAAAGCAGACTTTCGGCAGCTAAGACCGAAATTTCAGGACGCTCTAAGCCACCGAAAAGGGGCGTTTTTCTATGAAAAGTCATTTTTTTTAAACAATGATTCTGAGCAACTAGAGAATAATTTTGCAAAACTCTTAGAGTTTTTTGTTCCTAATAGGTCAGAACACAATAACCTCTCTCAGTTGTCCTACATATGTTGCATATTGGGAGAATCGAATTCATCTCTAAGACCTAATTTTCGGATCTTAGAATTTCCTGTTTGACACATGTGTTTGAAATACATATCTCGAGAAGATGAAAATGAATTTCCAAAACCTGAGAGAGTTTTTTACTCACAAAAAACCAATATACAAAAACCTCTTTTATTGTATACACAGGTGTTACATATTTGACGTTCCAAATCCATCTTTGAGCCCCAATGTTCAACAGTTTGGCCAAAGTTTTAGGGCAAAAGATGACCTGTCAGTCCTCCAGGTGGCATTTTCGACCTCATCTATCAGTGCATGAAGATTTGCTGTAGATTTTGAAGAGTTCAAATATCAAACATAGGTCCCAAAGAATCAACCGACTATTAGGGAAAATACATGAACTAGAGGTCTTATAAGGAAAATCCAAACCCTAACCCTAAAACACGATGTTGTTGTTATACAGGTTGAAGAAATCTGAGATTGATGAAGGATAACTCTAGGCTCTACAGGATGATCAGAAGGTCAAGGATGTAGAAGAAATATTCAAGCCCTAGAACACACCTTGCACTGGAAACCCTAGCAGAGGCAGCTATTAGCCTTCAGAATCCGGAGGTAGCCCATGATATTGCTGATATTCCAAATATTATGCAGGTTGAGAAAGTACCAGAAGGATAGGAGTAAAGTGTAAAAGTATGATTTAAAGGATAAATAAAATTATGCAGAAAACAGAGCTTTTGGTGGCTTAGGCGAACGCAGCAACAGTTCATTAGCCATCGAAAGCCCCGCTTTTGGCAGCTAACGGTTCTAATGTTTTAGCCTCTTAACCACCGAAAGCAGATAGAGGTAGAATATTAAGTTTTGAAATGTAGTACCAGTTTTTGGAGAACATGGATGGATCAAGGAAAAAATATAAACCTAAAAGATGCTAAAGAAATAGACAGGGAAAGTTTGCTTCAGTTTTGCTAAGCCACCGAAGGGGGCGTTTTACTGTGAAAAGGAAACATTTTAAAATGGGGATTATGAGCGATTGGAGAATCAGTTTGCAAAATGCTCTGAGGTTATTGTTCCCAACATGTCATAGAAATATAAAATCTCTCCATTTTCCTATAGGTATTTCATATTGGGAGAATCGAATCCATCTCTGAGCCCTAATTTTCGGATCTTAGAATTTCTCTGTTTTACACATGTTTTTGAAATACAGATCTCGGGATGATCCAGATTTATGCAAGAACACAACAGAATACACAAATAACCATACAAACAAATATGCAGTGGAAATAACACTTCATTTCATTAATCAGTAACTGAAACTTGTTTACATACATAATGGTAATAAACTAGCAAGAGTGATGGTAGCTTATCTTTGAGAAGAGATGTTGCGGATACATTCCTCTGAACTCTGTGTTACAATTAGGCTCGAAGGCCTATATATTATTCAGAAACAATGGAAACCCTACAAATCCAAAAACATAACCTTAGGAGGTGAAACGCCTTAATGTGGGCCCCGTTGGGTAACTTGGTACATCAATTTCCCAGGGTCGTAACTTTAGCATACTACCTCCGTTTGATGTGCATGATACATCGTTAGAAAGATCTATTTAAGGACTACATCCATAAATAGAAAATGTCTAGTCCAAAATGGACTCATATTTCCCCGACCATTCGATGCCAAAAAAAACGTCGTTTAGGGCCTCAAAACGGCTCCGAAAGTTTAAGACCCGAAAAATGCCAAAAATAGTAAATTGTGCTACAATTAAGGAAACTGGAAAACTTAAAGAAACAGTGGTGGGGGTCCAAGAGGAATAGGTGGGTGGCCACCAATATCCTCTTGGATAATTCCTCCCCCCTTAGGAAGCAATGGTCCCCATTGCATTGAGTTCCTCCATGAGATGAGGAAACTTCTGTTGAACTTGGTCCCCGGTGAGCCACTTTCCCTGGTGAAGGAGTTGGCCTACTTTGAAAACTTGATATAGCTGGATATTCTACTGTCATATGTTCTTGATCTGTGTGTCCATAATTTGATCAGTTGTGGCTTGTTCCATGCAGTCGGGGTTTAACTCTGTTGGTGTGAGTTGTTCTACCACTTCTAATGTGTCCAGTAGAGGTGGAAAGTAGGGCCGACGACGGTCCACATTGAACACTAGGTGCAGACCAAGGAATGGTGGAATACTGAGCTGGAAGGAATTGTCCCTAACAGACTTGGCAATGGTGTATGGCCCATATCGGAGTGGGCGAAGTTTGCGGTGGGGTCCAGCGAGGCACTCCTTTTGTAAATGTAGCCACACTTTGTTTCCCACCTGGAAGTTGTGTCGCACCCGATGCTGATCATGTCGCTGCTTGTACTTAGCATTGGATCTGTCCAATATGTCATGAACCTGTTGGAAAATGTGATGATTATGCTCAATGAAGTTGTTTTCCTTGGAAACTTCAGACTAGATATGGGCTGAATTAGCATGAGTAGCTGCAAATATCATGGCTACATCAATGGGACATAGTGGCTGGAATCCCAAGCCCACCTGAAAGGGGCTGTGGTTGGTTGACCTGTGGAGGGCCTGTTTATAGCTGTGTTGTACATAGGGGAGGCTCTCATCCCATGTGCATGGATGCTTTGAGTTGCACATGCGCAAAATGTGTACGATCATCCTATTGATGACCTCTGTCTGGCCATCAGTCTGGGGATGGAAAGCTGTGGAATTTGCGAGCTTGGTGTCTAGCATTGACTATAGGCTAGACTAGAATGTACTAAGGAACTTGCTTTCCCAGTCTGAGATTATAGACTGTGGGATACCAAAGTGTACCCACACTCGTTCAAGAAGAGTTTAGCAGTGGCTTCTGTTGTGATATTCTTCTTGCAGGTCGCCATTATGGCCATCTTTGAGAATCTGTTAACAACCACAAACACACAGTCATTTCCGTGCTTAGTAGAAGGAAGGATTGACATGTAATCCATGGAGATGTATTCCCAAGGTTGACTAGGGGTAGGCAATGGAGTATAGAGGCCTTGCTTCTTGATGGATGGTTTGGCAATGGCACAGGCAGTGTAGGATCGGATGTACTTCCCGACGTCCTATAGAAGGTTTAGCCAATAGAAATACTTATGCAGTACTGCCACTATTTTCTCAACCCCAAAATGCCCAGTGACCTGAATGTAGTGCACTTCCCAAATCATATTGGCACGCTCACTTGAAGGAACACAAAGGTGTCCCATGTGACACAGTAGTACATCATGGAGGTGAAATTTTGGAACTTGGTTTCCCTCCAAGAGCGTCTAGTATGTGTGGCTGAATTCTAGATCGCTCTTGTAGAGAAGCGGCCAATCAGAAGTCTCATGCCCACAAGAGTTGAGCACGATCGTTATCGCCATGATTGGTGGTCAGCTGAGGCAGTCTGCAACATTATTGGTGCTTCCCTTCTTGTACTTGATGTTCAAATGAAACTGTTGTAGATATGTGTACCACTTCTAATGGCGATCATTCTGTAACTTTCCTTGTGTCTGCATGAACTGCAGGGGTCGGTGGTCTGTGTGGATAATCGTTTCCTTCCCCAAAATTTAATGCTGCCATTGCCGACAAGCCTGTACAATGGAATACATCTCTTTGTCATAAGTGGGATATTTGTGGACTGTGTCTAACAGTGTCTCACTGTGATATGCCACTGGATGCCCTTGTTGAGTAAGGACTACCCCAATAGCATAGTCAGAGGCATTTGTCTCGATCTCAAATGGTTGTTGCAAGTTTGGTATTGTGAGCACTGGGGCACAACAGAGGCGATGTTTCAATTCTGTAAATGCCTTCAGCTGAGTTTCTGACCAAAATAATTTTACTTTCACTCCTCCCTTGGTGAATTGACTCAAAGGCCAAGTGATATGAGAGAATCCCAACACAAACCTGCGATAGAAATTAGCAAGGCCCAAAAAGATGTGAAGCTCTGTTAGAGTAGTTGGGACTGGCCAATCCCGAATGACTTGGATCTTGGTTGGATCCACATGTACCCCACAGTCATGAATAATGTATCCCAGATATTGAACCTGGGACTTGGATCTTGGTTGGATCCACAACTTGTGCTGCCGCAATGTTTGGAGGACCTGTTGGATGTGGTGGAGGTGCTCTTCCCAAGTCTGGCTGAAGATCCAGATGTCATCCAAGTACACTACTACAAATGAGTTGATGAATGGCCGCAAGATGTCGTCCATTAGTCTCATGAAGGTTACAGGAGCATTCGTCAGCTCGAAAGGCATGACCAACCATTCGAAAAAGAACCTCCTTGGATTTGAAGGCAGTTTTCCACACATTGGTCGGCTCGATCGGTACCTGGTGATATCCAGACTTTAAGTCGATCTTGGTAAAATATTTTTCCCCTTTAAGCTGGTCCAAGAGGTCATCAATCCATGGGATCGGGTACCTATTCTGGACAGTGACCTTGTTCAGCGTCCGATAGTCAATACAGAGTCTCCAAGTCCCATCATTTTTCTGTACCAACACGATCAGGCTCCCATAGGGCGATGAAATTGGCCGGATGTGACCCTTCTGCAGCAGCTCCTAAATTTGCCTCTTGATTTCATCATTCTCTAGAATAGAGTGGCAATAGATTGGTTTATTGGGTAGTGGCACACCTGGGGTCAGATCGATGGGGTGCTTGACCTGACAGTGGAGAGGCACCCTGGTGGGTGAGGTGAATATGTCCCGGTACTCCTCCACCACCTTGTCCATTTGTTGTTGTCGTGTGGAGGGGCCCTATCTGGAGGTTTTGGCCACGATCTTCTTCTTTCCCTGAGGGCGGATCATCAAGAAAACAAACTTGTCAGTTTTGGAAATGAGCTTACTGCATTGTTTTGCAGTAACCAAAGAGATAACAATAGAGGGTGGTACCTTCTTGTACAAATTATTTCCCAACGTAATAATAACAGTGCGAGGCCGGGACTCATACACAACATGTCGCTTCCATAAGTACGGTTGACCTAATAATACATCACAAACATCAAGAGGATCAATATCACATAATACCTCATCGGTGAAGGGCTTGATGCTGTAGGGAAGGCGGCACTACTAGCTGATGTGAAGATCTCGTCCTTGGTGAAGCCACCCGATGGTGTACGGCTGCAGGTGTGCTATGGTCAGCAAACCCAACCGCTTCACGACCTTTGCTGAAATCAGGTTGTTTTGGCTCCCACTATCGATGATGAACTGTAGTGGGGAACCCTTTACCCACATCTGGGAGTGGAAAATATGCTCCTCCTCCTCTGAATCTTCTGTTTCTTCCTTTTGGATCTTTCGTGGTGGCAACAGTGGAGTTGGGCTCTGCATTGATAATCTTCTTCCCTCTGTCATTCCCCTTCTCGGGTTCAGATTCAGTGTCAGAGTATGCATCTAATTTAGAAGCCTTTATCTCAACCACCAACGACTACTTAGCCCAACACTCACTGGTGTTGTGAGTGGGGCTCTTATGGAACTCACACCACTTTCTCATTTCCTTCTTCGACTTTGCAGTGTTTCTCTTTGCTTGTGGATTTGGAAAGTTTTCTTGAGTCGCCATGCCTTGGCTGTGTCCTTGGTTCTGCGGTTTTGGGGCACCTTTCCCTTGCTTTTGATTTGCAGATCCAAAGTCTCGCTTTTTCTGTCTGAATTTTTGCTCAATTTTGGCAGCATACCGATATGTCGTACCAAGCAAGGAGATGTCGAGGAACTCCATTTCCTCCTGAATGTATATGTGCAGACAAATGCAGTACTTCGGCACCAAATGTTTCTCTGAATATTTGATACCCAACTTGGTGCACAGGGTATGGAACAGATTTGTTAGCTCATGCACATCTTGATCTCTTTGCTGCCGTAGCGTAGTCCATTGGATGTACTTGTCTTCATAGCTCCCCACCGGATAATATTGTCCCTTGATGGCATCTCGAAAAGAATTCCAAGTGGGTACGACTGAGAACAAAGAAGGTTTCTCCTCATCCTTTCTCTCACAGTAGGTTCCCCACCAGTCCTTCACATGGGGGGTAGCTTTGAGTAGAGAAAAAGTAATCTTTTCCCGGTCAGAAAAGTCATGAACCAAGAAATATCCTTCTAATAGATTCAACCATTTATCTACGGCATCTGCATCTATTCGACCATCAAATATGGGAATGTCAAAGTTTACTTGTACCTTAAAATGGTTGCACCTCCAGAGTGGTTGATAGATGCAGATGCACGACCAATGGGAGTCGTTGAAGGATCTAGGCGAAGTTATCCATCATCGCGTTCCTTTGTTTTTCAAGGGCCTCCTTGAGCAACATTTTGATAGGATCTTCTGTGCCCTCATCTTTCTTTTCATCCCCCATGGGTGGCCATCGGCATTTGTGAGGCCGATCCTGTAAAGGTTCAACCAAATCGAGCCCTAACTCTTTATACCCCACCCTCGTTGGGGACATGCAAAGAAGGATCGAGAAAGAGCAGATTGCTCTGATACCACTGATCCGAATTTATGCAGGAACGCAACAGAATACAAAAATAACCATAGAAACAATGCAGCAGAAATAACACTTCATTTCATTAATCAATAACTGAAACTTGTTTACATACAAAATGGAAATAAACTAGCTAGTGTGCTGGTAGCTTATCTCTGAGAAGAGCTGTGGTAGTTACATGCCTTTGAACTCTATGGTACAATGAGGCTCGAAGGCCTATATATTATTGAGAAACAATGGAAACCCTACACATCCAAAAACCTAACCCTAGGAGGTGAAACTCCTTAATGTGGGGCCCATTGGGTAACTTGGTACATCAATTTCCTGGGGTCGTAAATTTAGAATACTACCTCCGTTTGACGTGCATGATACATCGCTAGAAAGATCTATTTAAGGACTACATCATTTAACAATAAATATTGAGTCTGGAATGGACTCATATTTTCCCAACCATTCAATGCCAAAAATACGTCGTTTAGGGCCTCAAAACGACTCTGGAAGTTTAGGACCCAAAAACTGCCAAAAATAGTAAATTGTGATACAATTAAGGAAACTGGAAAACTTAAAGAAACAGTGGTGGGGTTCCAATAGGAATAGGTGGGGGTCCTCCTGGATCATGGGAAGATGAAAACGAATTTCCAAAAACTGAGAGAGGTTTTTGCTCACAACAAACCAATCTACAAAAACATCTTTCAGTGTATACACAGGTGCCACAGAGTTGAAGAACCAAATGCATATTTGAGCCCTAGTTTTCAGCAATTTGGCCAAATTTTTAGGGCAAAAGTTGACCTAACAAGGAAGGTTACAGTAGAAAAATGAAGAGTTTACTTCACCAACACCTGGGAAAGAGCAGAGGACCAGTGGTAGTTAGTTCCAGTGCTTACCTTAGTTATCAGAAGGTTCAAATAGTGAATGAATTCTACATCTAGTTAGACTAGTAGTTAAATTAGGGTTTTTGACCTAATTATGCAAAAAACTATTATTTTGTCTATTTTTATTAAATCAGATCCAATTTTTTAGGATCTAAGTATTTTTGTAAAGGCTATAAAGCCTAAGACTTATTTTATTGAAAAGGTTCAACTTCAGGGATTTATAAACCTATACTATTGTCAGCTTCTCATCTTGCTCATTCTTGAATATAAGCTCTTTTGTTATGATTTGTTCAGCCTTCATCTCTGTCTTTACTGTACCTATGCCTGAATGTGTATTTAGGTTACTTTTCAGTTGATTAATAGTTAATAGCTGTCATCCTATTGGTGTGTTAATGTGATTTGATTTATAAGTAGCATCCTTACCATGATTTAGCCATTTATATGCATCTGTTTTGTATGTAAATCTGCCAGCCTGATGAGTTATCCATCCCTACACCTTATTGTCAACTTCTGAACAGTTGAAACTAAAAGCCTTGTAATTGAGTGAGTTTCATGCATGTCTTGAGAGTAGAAGGTTATATAGGTCACCTGACTTGATCCATACAAGAAAACCCTAAAAACATTTTAAGTTACCAGGCATCCTCGAGCTAAAACCTAGAGGATTTTCCTGGAGTGATAACAAATTGGCGCCGTTGCTGGGGAGAGGAGACTAAAGCTTAGCTTCTCTAGGATACGACATAGATCCTTGCTTTGATGATAGACAAAGCTTGGATACTATTCTGGTTGTAATCATCTATTTGGTGAATCCATTGAAATAAGGTGGCTTCAAGAAGACCAAGTATCGAAGCAAACCCTAAAGGGATACCGGAAACACCTATTTCATATCTAGAAGAGATTCTGAGAAGAGCTAGGGCTTCACTAAGGCAGACCAGCAGTGTTGCACAGGAATCTACATCAGGTATTTCAAGGAATGTTTCTGCTATTATTTCTTCTACTGAAACACTTAATTCTCAGGAATTTATAAATACATCAGAAAATTCTAGGGTTTGGGAATCTTCAAGAACTGTTGCTTGTGAAGATCGCACCCCTGGCGACTCCATGAAGGACGAATTCAGTGGCGACTCCACAATATAAATATTTAAAAATCATTGGCTCAGAGATTTGCACCTCTTGACTTCTCTTCCATTCCTAGTTTCCCACATCCATTACCGGATATGTCTGAATGGGGAGATTTTCTACCTGTATTCAAAGAGGAGGAAGAAGACAATCCTGTAGAACACCTCCTCAAGTTTCATGAATGCATGGATCTATGAGATCAACATCATGAAGATGTTCATGTATTCATTATATGTTGATGCATGTCAGTGGTATTTTTCTTTACCTCCTTTCAGTATTTCATCATTGAAGGATTTTCACAAAGCATTCACTGAGCATTGTAAAAGGTACTGTTCAGATGAGTTTGCATTTTATAATTGTTGTGAAGAATATAAGTTGCATGCTGAGGATGAAAAGGTAAATAGAGAAGAATATTTTAAGTTTTGTGAGGATTTGTCCACTTTCGGAATTTATTTTAGTTCTACTTTTCAGCAAAGAGATGATCAGAGACATATGCATGTTGTGGTTAATGATAACTATGAAGAGTATGCTGCAATAGGGGACACTTCTCATTGTGATTGAGATATTAATGATCTTCAA
The DNA here is from genome assembly GCA_001517045.1 of Pseudotsuga menziesii. Lineage (NCBI taxonomy): Eukaryota > Viridiplantae > Streptophyta > Pinopsida > Pinales > Pinaceae > Pseudotsuga > Pseudotsuga menziesii. Next base: position 1,153,983 of record LPNX010411427.1, read on the forward strand.
AATGTTAACCATAATATAGATGCTTTTGAGCTTGTACCAAATGCATCTGCTGACTTAGGGTGTCAAGAAGATCAGATTGTCCCCTTTGGAAACCCGAAAGATAATGAGCATATTGAAGGAACAACATGTAAAAAATTTGGATTTGCAACAAATACTAAACGAAGCCCTTAGTTTTCTGATTTGCAGACAAAGGGAGAATGCAATAGATATGAAGAGGAAGATGATGATCTAAAAAGTCTAGAACAACAGGGCATAACTCATCCTTCCCAGTTAGAGGTTGAGCAATCTACAGTTAACGTAGTAATAATTGAAAGTAGCGAGTAGCAGCATTTCATTAAGTTGGAACAGCAGCATAAAAAAGTATATTTATTGTTGCCTTTTATGACCCTGTTGCTGACTATCTGGAACTTATGAGTAGCATAGATATCAAAATAATTTTGTCAGATGATAGCTGGTTCTGTCACCCTTCGAAACTACATTTGGGTCAATATCAAGGATAAGTTCAGCAGATTAGCTTTTGACCTGGCTTCATTGGAAGCATGATGTCACATGATAAGAAGACTCTACTGATTAGAATTAGGAGTAGGAGTAGATAGGAAAATAAGCTCTTAATATGAGCAGCTAGGTCATTTTTAGTTGTTTTCATGAATAAGCAAAGTGGGCTACAGGAAGATTGCAGGGGATCAGTTATAAAAGACAAATGACTCCATTCCCAATGGAACACTAGAATATAGCTTTAATTATTCTTTTTCAGGAAAGGCATTTTGGTCTAGGGTTCTTGGGACCTCACAGGGAGGTTCCCATCCCCAAGTAGGAGCCAGATGTTATCTCCCAAAATAAATTTATTTTGATAGTATGAAGAATTCGAGTCATACTGTGAAATATTTAAAGATGACTAGAAAATTGAAGGTCTCTGTTTGTGCTATGGTTGAAAAAATTGGAAGTTTTATCTTTCGGTGGCTTAGGCGGGGTTTTAATAGTTCATTAGCCACCGAAAGGCTTTGTTTTGGTAGCTAATAGTTTAACGCAGGATGAAATATAACCAACGAAAGCGGGTCTGAGTGAGTAAATGGTCAAATCACTTTTGGTGGCTTAGGCAAGACTTCAAACAACTCATTAGCCACCGAAAAGTGTTGCTTTTGGTAGCTTAGTGAACAGTGCAAGAAGGGCGTTAACCACCGAAAGCAGGCAAAAAGGCGTTGGGGGAAAAGCCCACTCAAAAAAATCAAAACACAAGTTTTAGTGGCTAAGCATGGTTTCAAAATGGTCTCTAAGCCACTGAAAGTAGATTTTCGACAGCTAAGACCAAAATTTCAGGACGCTCTAAGCCATCGAAAGGGGCGTTTTTCTATGAAAAGTCATTTAAAAAAAAAAGATGATTATGAGCGACTCACGAATCATTTTGCAAAACGATTAGATTTTTTGTTCCTAACAGGTCATATAACAATAACCTCTCTCAATTTTCCTACAGGTGTTGCATATTGGGAGAATCGAATTCATATCTGAGGCCTAATTTTTGGATCTCAGAATTTCCTGTTTGACACATGTTTTTAAAATACAGATATCGGGAAGATGAAAAAAAATTTCCAAAAAAATGAGAGAATTTTTTTCTCATAAAAAAACAATATACAAAAGCCTCTTTCAGTTTATACACAGGTGTCACATATTTGAAGTTCCAAATCCATCTTTGAGCCCCCGTTTTTAGCAGTTTGGCCAAAGTTTTAGGGCAAAAGATGACCTGTCAATCCTCCAGGTGGCATTTTCGACCTCATCTATCAGTGCATGAATATTTGCTACAGATGTTGAAGATTTCAAAGATCAAACCTAGGTCCTAGAGATTCAACCGGCTAGTAGGGAAAATAAATGAACTAGAGGTCTTAGAAGGAAAATCCAAACCCTAACCCTAAAACATGATGTTGTTGTTATACAGGTTGAAGAAATATGAGATTGATGAAGGATAACTCTAGGCTCTACATGATGATAAGAAGGTCAAGGATATATAAGAAATATTCAATCCCTAGAACACACATTGCACTGGAAACCCTAGCAGAGGTAGCTATTAGCCTTCAGAATCCGGAGGTAGCGCATGATATTGTTGATATTCCAAATCTTATGCAGGTTGAGAAAGTACCAGAAGGACAGGAGTAAAGTGTAAAAGTATGATTTAAAGGATAAATAAAATTCTGCAAAAAATACAGCTTTTGGTGGCTTAGGAGAACACAGCAGCAGTTCATTAGCCACTAAAAGCCCCGCTTTCGGCAGCTAACGGTTGTAATGTTTTAGCCTCTTAACAATTGAAAGCAGACAGAGGTGGGATATTAAGTTTTGAAACACAATACCAGTTTTTGGTGAACATGGATGGATCAGTGACAAAATATAAACCTAAAATACGCTGAAGAGATAAATAGGGAAGGTGTGCTTCAGTTTTGCTAAGCCACCGAAAGGGGCATTTTACTTTGAAAAGGAATCATTTTAAAATGGGGATTATGAGCGGCTAGAGAATTGGTTTTCAAAACTCTCAAAGGTTTTTGTTCCCAACATGTCAAAGAACAATAACCTCTCTCAAGTTTCCTACAAGTATTTCATATTGGGAGAATCGAATCCATCTATGAGCCCTAATTTTTAGATCTCAGAATTTCCTTGTTTTACACATGTTTTTGAAATATAGATCTCGGGAAGATGAAAACGAATTTCCAAAACCTGAGAGAGGTTTTTTCTCAAAACAAACCAATATACAAAAAAATATTTTTGTTTATACACAAGTGTCACAGATTTGAAGAACCAAATGCATCTTTGAGCCCCAGGTTTCAGCAGTTTGGCCAAAATTTTAGGGCAAAAGTTGAACTAACAGGGCAGGTTACAACAGAAAAATGAAGAGTTTATTTCACCAACACCTGGGCAAGAGTAGAGGACCAGTGGTAGTTAGTTCCAGTGCTTACTTTAGTTATCAGAAGGTTCAAACAGTGAACGAATTCTACATCTAGTTAGACTAGTAGTTAAATTAGGGTTTTTGACCTAATTATGCAAAAAAATATTATTTTGTCTATTTTTATTAAATCAGATCCAATTTTTCAAGATCTGAGTATTTTTGTAAAGGATATACACCCTAATACTTATTTTATTGAAAAGGTTCAACTTTAGGGATTTATAAACCTATACTATTGTCAGCTTCTCATCTTGCTCATTCTTGAATATAAGCTCTTTTGTTGTGATTTGTTCAACCTTCATCTCTATCTTTACTGTACTTATGCCTGAATGTGTATTTAGGTTACTTTCAAGTTGATTAATAGCTAATAGCTGTGATCCTATTGGTGTGTTAATGTGATTTTATTTATAAGTACCATCCTTATCATGATTTAGCCATTTATATACATTTGTTTTGTATGTAAATCTGCCAGCTTGATGAGTTCTCCATCCTTGCACCTTATTGTCAAATTCTGAATAGTTGTAACTAAAAGCCTTGTAATTGAGTGAGTTTCATGCATGTCTTAAGAGTAGAAGGTTATATAGGTCACCTGACTTGATCCATATCAGAAATCCCTAAAAACATTTTAAGTTACCAGGCATCCTCGAGCTACAACCTAGAGGAGTTTCCTCGAGTGATAACAACTCACAAAGGGTTTTTGGGCATTTTTTGATAGTAAGTGTTTTGGGCATGCTGTGATATGGGTTTTTGGCATGCTCCTCCGAAATATGCATTAAAAAACTGAAAACCATGTACCAATAGAATGGACCCACATGAAAAACGATCAAGCCACCTCCAAACAAGGGCCAAACATTGAGCACTTTGGGAATATGTGCAAGTAGAGTGAAGTGCTACAAAATGTGTGTTGAAACCCCACACCATGCTTGAGATCAACCTTATGAACCCATTAGTTAATGGGTGTTCCTCAAGATATGTGCATGACACTTGTGAATACAAGTGTGTGAAATAATCTCTTCAATATGCAAAGCGTTCCTCCAAATGTGAACAAATGGTGGTCAAAGGATCCTCCTCTCCTAAAGCACTCCACCCATTGAATCTCTCAACGCATGTAATTTAAAAATATAGCATCATATGTGGTGTAAGAATGCAAAGTTTCCATCCAAATTTAGATCCCAGTGATGTGGCATGCCTCTACATATGTAATTGGTTGTAGGGATGAGGTGAGATGTCCCTCAAGTGAACAAATATGCATGGAATTGTGTAGGTGAAGGATCTAAAATGTGACAACAACCTACATGAGCCATCATGCCTAAAAATATGTGGTGATTCCTCATAATACAATGCTCAATGAGAAAATAGGAATCAAGAGTTGGAAACAATAGCAGCCGAGCCATTGATCCTCCATAATGCAACCGACTGAACAAGGTCTTCAAACATTGTTTGAATCTGCATGCATCATAAACCCTTCATAACATAGACTAATACACAATGTCTTCAAACATAGTATTGATCCTAATGCATCATAATCAGTGGAAATATCATCCGTCGTAGTATTTTTGGCTTTCTCAAATCACTTTCAACTATGTATTTTTTTAAATATCATGTTGAGATATGGTTTCCATGTATTGATCATATGGACCTAGGAAGGAATCACAACATGAGCACAAAACTATGTTCAGTTCTTTAACATTTGGTGTTGTTGTTTATGCCCAAATCCAATCATTAGGAAACCCTATGATCTATTTCTTCATCAGTAGCACTAGTTGAGGAAGACCATTACTGAAATTGTAGCTTGGGTAGGATTTCTATGCTGTAATTGTACTTTAGTTATTAAGGGTTCCCTGGGAAATGAGAGTTTTGAAAAAAGATTGGTCAAACTACTATGCAACATTGGTATGGGGCAAGTCTTATACACTAGGTGAGTCCAAATGGACGGTTCTATATGAATGCACACCATTTTTTTACATTGGGACTCATTAGTACTTTCTAAGACTAGATTAGGTCATGGGGAACTACTTTTGCATTGTATCTATGTGAGATTATTAACATGAAATATTCCCCAGTGTCACCTCATATCTCAGATTGAGGGTGGTAACCATAGTGGATACTTGTCACTAGGAAAATTCTTTGTGAAATTGCTTCATGCTTTCCTTCCCTCCATGTAATGTGTTTTTTTTCCAACTAGTAAGACTAGATTTGCTTGAAGTAAACATGTTCATATGCTTTCAAATGTATCTATTGTATTTCTATAGAACTAGATGGTTGATGTTCAACTATTTAGAACAAGTTGCTGTAGGGAACAACCATCTCCCATTATGCTAGTGGTGCTAAATATAGTTTGGACAAAACACATAGATATGGATGTACGATTTATCCTTAGCAAATGAAAAGCAAGGACATTTGTAAGGAATTGTGAACTTGGAGTTGAGGTTTTTTTAGAAGTCCATGGTCTATTTCATTTACGAAAATTCACTTCTGCTATTATGATATCAGATATGTTATTACAGTGCACATATATATTCAATCATAATATAGTAGTAGTGAGGTTACCAATCATACAACTAGTGAGTGCATTCTGCTATAATGTAGAGTTATCCAACCATGTATTATATGCCAAACAATTATGATGACCTATCAGTGTGATGCCAAATTGCAAGTAAAATCAATTTTTTCAAACAATGATCATTCAAAGTCTAATATATCTCATTAAATTCGTTAAGTCTAATATACCTAGTAAGAAATGTGCTCTTTGTATACCCAAACCACAGTTTATAACTAACCTTTCAAATCTGATTTTTACCCTTTTGCAACAGGTTTGTGGACTGTGGAGGAAGTGACAGTCTACACCCTTTTGCATACTATAGCAACAATTAGAGGAGGCCAAAAAGAAGGATATTACAGCCTGTTAGGGGGGTAAGGAGTGAGATTAGGTCACTGTTTATATTACAATTTAAGGCTGTTAGGTGGTTGTCTAAGTAATGACAGTCTGCAATTTATTGTAGACCTCAAGAGAAGTGGAAAAATGGTTGCTAAATCCTTGTTGTGGATAGGAAAAGGGAAGGTCAAGACCTTAGCTGAGAGGCCAAGTGTAGGAAGAGCAACCTTAGATATTTTGGGGAGGTTAGGGTAGTGAAAAAAGCTATGTTTTTGGGTTGTTTTAGGGCCTTTTTAAGGGAAGAAATTAAGTTTTAGGGCCTCCTAAAATTTCTCCCTAGGGTTTCTTGGAACAAATAGGGCAGGGAGAAATTGTAAGAGAGAGGGCCGAAATTTTAGGAGAGAGGGACAAGTTAATTATGAATATTGAAGTATATCCTCACAAGGTTTATCAATATCTGCAGTTCTACATCAGTATCTGAAACATCTTTATGTTGAAGACAAAGATTAGGAAATCGGTTGAATAGATCTAGTACAAGCAATGTTGATGAAATGAGACGCACATAATTTACTAAACTGCAATTATTCAGGTTAATATTCTATAGATGATGACCATTGAAAGTACCTTTTGTCTAGTTTTAGACACTTGATTATTGTTACTGCTTCTCATAGGAGAAAAAATATTTTTGATATATTAGTTTGTTTTAGGCTACAAGCTATCATTGTGCTCGGTCTCTAATTTTATACTACTAATTCTAGATGTATAATATTGTTAAGGAATGAAATATTTAAGTTTAGAAATCCTTCATGGCGTGTGCTCTTCCTTTCATATATCTTTCAACTATTGCCTCTTTGAAAATACAAACATTTGGAACTTGGGAAAATGTGAATATTTGCATACTAGGGATAAAACACATCTGTTTCTGGTAGCTATGGTTTTGGGTCGTATACATGTCAATCCAAACACTAGAAGAAGCTTTAGGGGCAAGAAACCTAGTAAACAAGGAACAAATACACCTTCAAAGTCCATTTAGATAACTTTGGTAAAGAAATGAATACAGGTCAACTAGTAGAATGAAAAAGTGTACAAGTACAAGAGACCTACCTAACTCTTCAAAGAAGAAAACAAGGATTACAAACAACATTAAATTGTTTTTTCTGCATCCAAATTTGAAAGTGTCCAATATGTCATAGAGGCTATATGTTTGATTATAGCATTCAGATGAATAAAATACTCTTATTTTAAATACATACAGATTAGTTATGAAAATTGATCTGTTTGAAAAAGATATGCAGAAAGCATTTCCTCAAAATTAAATATAGGAAGCATGTATTCCAATATGGTTAAAAACAATAAAAGGTGCAATTAGAAAGTGTAAAACACCATAAATTAATGAAATCAAATGAAACAACGATGCATTGAATAAATAATGCAACTTGTACCTAGTAGCAATGGCTATGCTAACACACCTTTAAGATCCACAATACAGTGTTGGTTACTTGAAGAGCAGCAATCATTTTCAAAATTCTTGAATAGGGTGAAATCTTCTCCAAATTTAATTGATTGACTTTCCCATCGAGGAACATCCGCAACTTCAGTATTGTTCTGCCTTCACGGCCTTCCACCATTACAAAAGCATGTGTACTTAGAGGTTCTGAACCCTATTTGAACTGGAAAAAAACACCATTATTAATCCATTTGTAAGAATTTGTGGATTTCAATCAAAATAGTAGCACATTAGCAAATGGATATAAATTAAAAAATATATAATAGATTATAGGAGCAACATTTTCCTGTTTGAGGGATGAGATTATAGAAAAAATTCAGTAAATGTCACCCCCTCTAGAACAGAGCTTTTAAACCCAAATTAGTGAGATGAGGCTTGAAAAACATGATTATAAAGAGTCAAATGAGTTATTGATATGGCCTCACTTGACTATGCTAAAATAGTATAACAGAATCAATGTTATTTCTTGGCATATTAAATAATGAAATTTTAACAGCAATTACTAGAGTGTAAACCCCTTTGGAAGTATTCAAAGATACCTAACCTTAATCCAGTAGATTTAATTTTAGGTATGTTGAGTGTCATTGTGTACACCTATTTTCAAAAAGAGTTAGGTATTTGGACTCTGGGGGATTTTCTATTGGGGTGCTCTAGCTCATTGGATTTGGTTCACACATATAATTAGTTTTGTACTATATGCTAGTTGAGTGGGGTATACCTTAACAAGAATGGAACCTTGGTACACAAGTTATTAATTTGTTGATATTTTCCACTTATGCGCCATTGAATTTTCTCAATATCTCCAACAAAATCCTAGCGAATTGTCCAAGAGGATTAAGTGGTTAGTTGCCTTGATAATTAGAAAAGAGCAAAATGGCTCAATTGTCTCAAGTGATAGTCATCAAATGCTCTTTTTCTAAAAATTGCTTTTGAGAAGGATTATGATAGGATTGAATGCAAATTCATACTTAGCATGTGGTATGACTCATTCTATTACATATTTGTGGAGACTCTTTTTTGAGCCTCAACAATAATATGTGGTAATGGATAGAATATAACCCTGATAATTTTAATCTTGGGTTTGTCATCATGGGATTTGGGGAAATCTACCTTGATCCCTTCCCTTCTCTGTTTGGAATCAAAATAGTTATTTCAATATTGAAATTCATATGTAAACCCATATCTAGTCTTAAGTGCAGTTGACTATTGTAATTGATACCCATAGGATGTTCTTTTAAAAAAAGAAACTATGTATGCCATGTGCATGGGCATGAGTAAGGGTTCGACATCCACTGAACAATGATATATTACAACAATGACTTCCATTCAGTAGGATGGTTTGTAGATGAGGGTGCATCACTATTTGTATGATTATAGTTGTGAGGAAACATGCATGCATGTATGCATCCATATGTGATATGCCATCCGTAGATATGAAGGGATAATGTTATCCTCGGCAGTTTTCATGCGCATGCATTAGTCATTTTGAATGTGTATGTATTAGACAATTTGCAAGTGCATGTGCTAGACATGTTGCATATAAAGGAATGCATTAGGTGTATAATTTAATTTTTCATTCATTATTTAAGTAAGGTATATGCAGCCACATTTATTTTAGTATAGAGCATGAAACATAGTAGTTATAACTTATAACATTGTCATCAAACGATCTACCATAACATATTTTATAGGAGCTTGACAAAGAAGGGATGTACCATAACTTAGTGACAAGATAATCAACATAGTACAGGAACTTATAGTATAGGAGAGGTAGGGATTACCTTGGAAGCACACTCCCAACAATGGGAATGTTCTGGGAGCAAGCTTTGAGAAGGGGAGTAAAGAGGGCACACTCCACTGGTACCATGTTCTGTTACATATTTTTTTACAATATGTATTTATAGATTCTAGCATTAATTTCCCTCAAAGTAGTTTAAAGTGATTTTTTTTTTGTAAGAATTGAGAATTCTTTTAGTGCATAATCTGTTCCACTATGGTTTAGGAAATCAAACTAGAATCCATAAAGGTCATAGTGTGATGGAAACTCGATAGAAAGCTCATCATTTTATGTATTTGTAGTGTCATTTTTTAGTAAAAAAAGCAAGGCATACTTCTTACCCTCTAGTAGGATATTTATAGGGCTTTGTTTCAACCCTACCTTCTTCCAGAGTTGTCACGTATGAGTTGTTGGAATGTTGTCTCCATGTGATGTTTGATGCGGTTAGAACCACTATCAAAACCCTAGGTCCTTCTCATATGGACTCAAACCCTAGACCTTCAATTATCCTATGCATTTTCTCTTTCAAAAACCCCAACCCTTGAAGTATATTCTAGGTTATGTCTTTCACAAACCCTATCACCTTCCTTCCTTGCATAAAGACAAGTATAAAGACTCCAAAAAGGTTTTCTTCAAGTTACAATTCATCCAATCAACTCTGCATGAAATGGCCCTTTGCTCACATGTGGCATCATTTAAGAAGAGGAGCACTCCACATTTGAGGCTCTTTGTGCACGCATCTCTAGGTCACACCACTCTAAGAAGCCTTGAAAGTTATCTAAGAAAGATTGCTCATGTTAGGAAATGACAAGTGGCATGTTGGTGAATATGCCAAGCACATTTGAACTCTTAAAGGCTAACATCCTAAGGTTTTGGCCTCATTTTATTAATTTTTGTTTTAGTGGTAGCTGTTATACCAAAATCCTATCACCATCATGTGATAAGATATTTGACATACCTACTTGCCCTAAATCTCAGCTTCTGGAGTGGAAACGAAATGGTTTTTTATCAATTTGTCATACAAATTCCCAGCACTGCGCATGCCCCTTTATCCAGGAGTGGTACCTCTGCTCGCACCTCCTTTCATTGGTTTTCCACAAGCGGTGCCACCGCCCATTGCCCTTAGTCCATAGGCGGTTATTACCAGAACCGCTCTGTCATAGAAGGAGAAGCGCGGTACCCTGGGCAAAAAGGGAAAAAGAGAAGCTTCTGGAGGCTTCTAGATGATAAGCCTTGATATATCCCTTATCCCTACTATTGTGGGTTGGTTCATTAGAGGAATTTTGGGGTATAAAATAAGCCTCCTAAGGAAAATAATAAAATATTAGTTAAAATAATAAAATAATATTGATTAATTTTGGAGGAAGAAAGAAAAAAACTACTTTTTGTGTTTGTATTTTCGACTTATCTCCCTGTGTTTTTACTCAAACTTCGATCGAGAGAGCTCGTTGGATGCGTAATTTGATTCCGCATCCAACGAGTACCCACATTGCATACTTTTAACGGACACTGCTACCCCAAAAACAAGAAATACCTGAAAAAACGTGATGATGATGTCATCATCACGTTTTTTCAGGTATTTCTTGTTTTTGGGGTAGTGGGGTCCATCAAAAGTATGCAGTGTGGGTACTCGTTGGATGTGGAATCAAATTACACATCCAATGAGCTCTCCCGATCGAAATTTGAGTAAAAACACAATGAGATATGTCGAAAATACAAACAAAAAAAGTAGTTTTTTTTAATGACAAATATGTCAATTCAACCATTATGGTTGACTTATTTTATTGAAATTCTATTGGTTCTTGAATTCCAACTCACAAAAACTTATTTTGGCACGTTTTCTTATAAGGCCTATTTTAGACCCCAAATTTCCTCTAATGGAGCTTAAGATCCCTCATCCTAGGATCTTAGAGGCCACCTCAGCCACTAATTTCTCAACCATCTCTATCCATTAAAGCCCTATAAATATGAGCTCATAGCCATGGTTGAGAGGATAACATTTGAAGGTATTGTTATGCTGTTGGATTGATTCTTGGCCCGAGATCATTTGGAGAGAGCATAGAGAGCTAGATTCAGAGCTTTTGGGCATGAAGAGCTGGTTTCATGGAGATGCATGTCAACACTAAGGCTTGGTTGTAAACTTCTTCATATTTCTAATGCAAGTTGATTTCTGTCCCACATATGATGTTGTTGTTGTGATTTCACATATATATGTTGCTAGATTCCTTAGTCACTAGCATAGATTAGTAGATCATATTCTGGTTGCTTTGATTCGTTTCGTGTTGATATTTTTTGTAGGTACATAGCTGAACTATCAAAGCCTTGTATTCCAGATATCTACAGCATCGAGGGAGAGTATTCAACCTCTGTCCTCTATTTGTTCTGGATTTGAACCATTCAGACCAGTGGAACACCTTGATGTCCATAGGAGGTGAAATATTCCAGCTAACAAATCTGGTGACTCCGTTGGGGAATTGTTTTCAATTGTTCTAATCTTCCTCAGTTTGTAACTCTTGTCCAAATCCAGGTTCCATTTTCTTCAACTCTTTTCAGTCAGATCTACTTTCTGATTTGTATTATTTGGGTTTGAAATTTCTAGATCTGTTCAGATCTAAGTCATTTTGGTCTTTTATGCTCTATTACCACATTCAATTCAACAATATTTTCCTTGATCTAGTCTTTTCTGATCTGATCCATTGTTCTCTTTTTTGTTTTGGCCATCTATAGGGAACCGCGCCCATGCTATGTACGAGGAGCGGTGCGACTGCCTGAACTTAGTGAGTAGTACGCGGTGCCACCGCCTGTATATGGTTTGCAAGGAGCAGTGCTATCTTGGAAATGCTTTGTCAACACCTACGAAGCACGGTGCCCGGTAGGAATTAGTCCAAAACTCTTTTTCCTCATTTTTCTTTGTAAAAATTTGGAATTTTGATTGCTTTCAGTTCTATTATGAGGCTTGTGTTACTGAATCTGGTGTATGTGGCTTGCTGTTTTGATGGTTTAAGATTGATTTGAGTGGAATTTCAAAAGTTTATTTAGTCTTTTTTATTGTTCATCCGCTTCTTGCTTGTTGGTTGTGCTTAAAGAAGGATTTCTTGTTTTCTGAAAGTTAGGGTGCTCATAGAAGTCTCTTTTTGTTGCATATACTGAAAGAAGAACACTAGATTAGCTTCTAGATTTCATTTCTTACTTGCATAGTAAACTTCTTTTTCTTTCCTTCAAAAAAGAAAAGTTTTGCTTGAGATTAGGACATCATATTTAAGCGTTGGATTTGGATTTTCTAATGGGATTTACAAGCTTTTAGGACTTTTATGATCTTTCATCTCTCATGCATATAGGACTATCTTTATCAAAATAAAAAAATGGTAGTTTTAAGTTAGATTTGCATATGTTTTTGAGAAATTTGAAAAGTTAGAGTGCATTGGCATATAGGTGTGCTTGGTGTTGTTCTTTTAGGAAAAGAGATTCTCACCCTTCTCATTTGCTTTCGAAAAGAAGAATTTGGTTTGTAAAAGTATTTGCTTGTCTTTGATTTGATGTTCACGACTGTTGATTGGAATGATTTTTGGTTTTGAAACAAAAAGAAAAACACTCTTTTCCCTCCCGTAAGTAGGCATACTGAACGGTAAAGTGAACATTTGCACAAGCATATTGCATGGTTTTACTTTTCCGTCGAAACATCATGCATTCACCTAACCGTACAAGTTAAAATTAATGGTAGTTGTAGGTTAAAATTTACGTTGTAACTTGAGTGATAGGTTAGAGATGTGTTCGAGCATCGTAAAACGTAGGAGCTGTCATTATTTGTCAGCATTACATTCCGGGACTCGCGCAGTTCTTCCACGTACCGTTGGTATATCAAACGGCCTTTCACATACCCTTGAGGTATATAGAAAGGTACTTCATGTACTCGATTCTATATCGAAAGGCCCCTTGTGTACGATTATGCATTAGACAGCACTACTACCGATTCAAGCTCCCACGTACCTTGAGTATATCGGGAGACCCCACTAGGGTACCTTATCTATCTGAGAAACTCCCTTTGGTCATCTTGTTTGGAGCCATACACCGAAAACAACATTCAGGGAGATTACTACGCACGTACCCTCGAGGTATATCGTGAGTGGCACCTTCTTGACAATCCTAGTGAGAGACCTAACTTTTGAACTCCTCCTGTCATCTTAAGTTTGCTTGTTTTGACCTATAGTTTGAGTAGGGAAGTCTTTTTGTGTGTTTTTTCTAGATTTTTAGACCCTAGGTTAGATAGGAACTGTACAAACTGGCTGAGTTAAGATAGCCCGGGAGAGTATGGGGCTTTCCACCTGATTTTATTCTTGTTTTAGGAGAAAATCCAATGGAAGCTATCAACCAAGGAGCTGCTACCACCTCCCAAGTGGGAGATAATGTAGTGGTGGAAAGTGGACTACCATATTCTTCACACTCGCCTCCCTTGGTCCAACAGCCCTCTCGGGCAAATTCATCGTTCCAGTCTCCCTTGGAAGGTCATGTTGATGATACCCATTTGGACTTTGGTCCTAATGTTCCTTTTTGGGAGACACCTATCGAACAGGCCATTGCCTCATTTGGCACCCATGTAAGTTCTCCTGAGAGTGAAGAAGAACGCAGGTAGTATCGTGCTGCTATTCTCCGTGCACAGGAGGTAGAAAAGCAGATTGATAACCCATTAGGCTCTACACCAGTACATTCCACATCACTTCCTGTGGGATATCATTCACTAGCCAATTCTATGAGACCCATTGAACCGATTATAGATCATCCATTAACAACCCATAGCCCAAGTCAAATTTCCACCCCTCTCACCTCTTATGTTATGTTTGTTCCAAATCCTCCTAGGAATTTTGCATCTGGTGCTCAACCTTCAATTCCTGTTTCGTCAGTACCTTTGAATGTTGGGGGGAAACCCCCGGCACGACCTACGTTATCTGATACCGAAGTTGTACCTAGTCAAGGGCAGACCTCTAACATAGAAACATCTACAATTTTTTTCCCTCCCACCCACACTAATGTGGTAAATCCCCCATCTAGTTCAGGTCATCCCTTGGGGGCATAACCTATTACCATTTAGTCTTTTAGTGGTTATGGTTATCAAATCCCTATAGGCAATCATCCATCTAATCCTACATGAATTCCTTATACTAGAATTCCATACCCTAGTAGCACTTTTACGCCATGTGGGCAACCCAACTGGTCTTACATGCTAGCTATGGGAGGGATACTTGTACATACTGTGGGAGGTGCGGGAGGACCACCTTATGGAGGTCCTCCCCCTGAGGGACCTAATGGTCCCAGAGGATCTGGAAATTTTCCTCCTCATGGTCCTGGAGCTCCTAGTGGTCCTAGGGGACCTGGTGGCTTTCCTCCTTATGGCTCTGGAGGGTTTGGTGGCCCTCCACCTAGTGGTTCCGGTGGCTCTGGAGGTTTACCACCTCCTAGAGGCTCAGGAGGGTCTGGTGGTCCTGGTGGTCCCGGTGGCTCTGATGGTCCTCCTCCTGGAGGCCCTGGTGGTCCTAGCGGTCCCAATTCTAGAAATAAACCCCCCATGGGTGGACCTTTCGGTGGTTCTTCCTCACAGCAACCTGTTTATCAATCTACCTATGGCCCTACTGGTAATTATATGCCATATCAATATTACCAGTATGTGCAACAAGATATACAATTACCTTTCCTAGCAACTTTGGACTTGCCTGATTTGTCCAAGTTGATTAATGATCCCATTTGACACAATCCCTCATGGCCTCCCATTCTGGTAAAGTTACCATCGGATATTTCAAAATTTGATGGGAAGCAGGGTGAAGATCCACGGAACCACGTTATGACTTTTCATTTGTGGTGTTCCTTGAACTCCCTCATGGATGATTCCATTTGGTTACGACTCTTTCAGCGAAATTTGACCGGTACGGCCACAAAGTGGTACATTGAACTCCCACAACATTCGTTTGTGGATTTTGGCTTGTTGGCAACCATATTTCTTATGCACTTTCAACTCCCTATCCATTATGAAACAGGCACTGAACTTTTAACTTCTCTATGAAAGAACACCTCCACCCACATTTATGATAGTGGAGAAGGCAGAGAAGGATTATTAAGGATCCTATTCCGAATCAGTTGTTAGCTGATTGGTTCACTAAGTCCTTGTTGCCTCCTATTTCCTGAGATGTGGCCATGGGCAGTGCCGTTACTAAAGAGCAGGCTATTAGTCGGGCTCAGTACCTAGACTTGGTCTATTCCTAGTCTGGGACTCTTTATGACCTTATTCCTCAAGCTCCTCGCCCCAGCATTGACCCTTCCAAGCCACCAACAAAAGTACCTGTTGATGGGATTTTTGGTTCATTTCAGTCCCCATCCACAGTGAAACCTGGAAAGAAAACCCAAACCGCTACTCGTTCGACTCCCAAGGTTTCTACCAAGGTCAATTCTATTCAAAGTACTCAAACCTCGAGTAATAAAAAGAAAGGTAAAAATCGAAATAAAAAACCTGGAAACCAACAGGAGACCCCATGATCAACCAATAATGAAAATGAAGGCTAAATATCCTTGTCTGTTATGTAGTGGTGACCATTTCTCAAAGGAGTGTTCCCGTTGAGACATAATCTCCCAGTTTCTGAAGTCTAATCCCACACCTGCAGTACTTACGGATCCCTTTCCCTCTCAACAAAAATTGGTAGACCACATGTCCAACTAGGGTAACTCTAGTTCATCGGAGGAAATTTGTATGATGTCCTCAGATACCATCCATCTGCAAACTCGAAGCCAGAATTATGATAAACCCACAGGTAAGAAAGAAGATCAATCTTCTTTAGGGAAATCTCCCTCTACCAGTTCTTCAGAATCCTCATCTACTATTCCCTTCTCTATCGAGAAGCCTACTCTTGACATGATTTTGCACCCACCAAAGAGTACTCTTCGGAAGGATGTCTTTAATCCCAATGCCCGTGCTACTCAATTCTATAATGTGGTTGAAGATCTCGCTCAGGCACCTTGTGTGATGTCTACCCTAGAAGTACTCCAAAGTTGCCCCACACAGCGCAAGAACTTGTTGATAGCTTTAGGAGCTGTAGACCCGGATAACACTAACTTGATTCACTTCAATGTTGAGAACTATAAACCTAGATTATCGTATAAACTTGCTTTTTAGATCATTACGAAAGTAGTGGGAAAGAAATTCTTTCGAACGATACTAGATGAAGGAGCTTCGACCTCGGTGTTATCTTTGACTTATTGAAAAGCTCTTGGTTCTCCCGAGCTTGTTACATCACCTAGGACCCTTAAAGCCTTTGATGGATGGGGTTTCCAACCCCATGGTCTCATATCAGCCCTCACAGTCGAGCTAGGGGGAAAAACCATTTCCATCCAAGTAGAAGTGGTGGAAGCTCCTCTGGATTATAACCTCCTTTTAGGGAGGAATTGGTTCTATGCCATGACTGCTGTTGCTTCAACAGTATTTCGAACGGTCCAATTCCCGCATCTTGGGAGAATTGTTACCATTTACCAGCTTGATTTCTACACACCGAATGTTACTACTTCCACGGCTAATAACATCCCCATGTTAGGTCAGTCCCCTCCTCCTTACCAATCAATTAGGGTAGGTATGTTGAGGCATTCATCCCTTATGGGTATTTTTCCCTCTACTCCTCCTAGCACAAATACCGCGACCGTACATATGATTGCCTCATTTGATTTTGAGCCCAAGGGAAAAAATGTTGTTGAGTCCACCTCGTTGAGCCTGCACGAAGCTATGTATGACACCATTCAAACTTGTTCCGATGATCACACTGATGACCTTCATTTAGTGGCTTCGGATCCTTACCATTTACCATACTGGTTATAAGCTTCTCTTCCGGTTCTAGATTATCTCTCCAAGACTTTTCCTTCCGACGAGTCCATTATAGAGATCATGAACATGGATGAGTCCATTTTGGAGGATCACCATCATAGATCCATGTTCCTCCCCAATACCAGTTCGGGAAGCCATGATTTTGCATCCTTGTTTCCTACTGATATTGTCAACATTCCGCAAAGTCCTATATTGTTGCAAGACACAGATTCTAAAGGAAACCTTTGCAACATTAATCAGATGAACCCAATTGACATATCATCCAAGCCTGATGTTATTGAGCACGTTCGTGTTGGGAAGAACTGCTCCATAGATGAATCTGAAGTATATAAGGCACTTTTAAAGGAATTTCGTGATATTTTTTCTTGGTCCTATGAAGAGATGCCGAGGATCAACCCTTCCATTGTGGTCCACGAGATTAAAACTTATCCCATGGCTAAACCTACCAGGAAAAAACTTAGGCAAGTCCATCCTAGGAAGGTCATCGCTATTAAAGTTGAGATTGAGAAACTTCTGAAAGCTGGTTTTATTTATCCTGTACCTCTGACAGAATGGGTATCGAACATTGTCCCTGTCAATAAAAAGTAGGGCACCATTAGAGTCTGCATCGACTTTAGGGATTTAAATAAATCTTGTCCCAAGGACAACTTTCCTACCCCGCATATCGATCAGATTATCAACAACTGTGCTGGAAGTGTCATCTTCTCATTTATGGATGGCTAAAATGGCTATAATTATATTGAGATATTTCCCTTTGATCAGCATAAGACGGCATTCATTTTCCCATGGGGAACCTTTGCATATAAGAAGTTACCTTTTGTCTTGAAAAATGCTAGAGCCACGTTCCAACGTGCGATGTCCTATGTGTTTCATGACATTAAACATATTGTTGAACCATACCTTGATGACCTCCCTTCTCATTCACAGTGATGGGAGGACCACCCTGGTCATCTTAGATACATATTCTTGAGATGTCGTCATTATAATATATGGCTCAATCCACATAAATGTGTTTTTTGCATTGAGACGAAACGTCTGCTTGGCTTTGTGGTATCCAAAGTTGGCATCCGGATTGATCCTTTGAAGATTGCCGCTATCATTGATCTACCAGCCCCAACCAACATCCTTGAACTCCAAAGTTTGCAGGGGAAGGGAAACTTTCTCCGTCATTTCGTGTGCGATTTCGCTGAGAAAACGCACGGTTATATGCGTCTCCTCAAGAAGAATACTCTATTCTTTTGGGATGACCAAGCCCAAAGCGCCTTTGATAATCTTAAGCACACTCTGACTCATTCACCTGTGATACACCCCCTGGATTATTCAAGGACTTTCTATTGTATATTGCTACCTCCGCTACTACCATCGCCATGGTTTTAGTGCAAGACAATCTCCACGGTCAGGAGCATGTGATTTATTACACTAGTAAGAATATTATTGATTCTAAAACCCGTTATTCACATGTGGAGAAGCTAGCTTTGGCCACGGTCATTGTTGTGCAAATTTTTTTTCACTACATTCTACTTCGCACTACCACCGTATTGGCAGGCCAGAACCCGATGTACTACATTCTGACTCGTAAGGTACTCGGGGGCAAGTACTCCTATTGGATCATCATCCTTCAAGAGTTCTATCTCGAGTTTGCCAAGGCTACATCAAAGAAATCCTTGGTTTTTGCTAAGCTTATGTGTGACCTTCCCTATGCTACCACAGAATTTGAGCCCAATAATTCATTTCCAGATGAATTCCTGTTCCTCATTAGCATTACTGATCCTTGGTATGGAGATTTGTTGATTTATCTCCAAACCTAGCATTTTCAGCTGCATCTATCTCGCAATGATCGTTACCGTATCCGTCACCATGCGAAGTACTATCTTATCTTAAATGATACCTTGCATAGACGCGGGATTGATTCCATTCTCTGGCGATACCTCACTCATGAGGAGGATGAACACATATTGAATGATTTCCACTCTAGAGCATGTGGCAATCATTTATCTAGGATGGCTATAGCCCAGAAAATCCTTCGCGCTGGCTATTTCTGGCCTTATGTCTTCAAAGACTGTCATGAGGCTATTAAGAAATGCCCACCTTGCCAACATTTTTATCCCAAAAAGCACACCCATCCTGCTCCGCTTCACCCTATCATTGCCATTGGCCCTTTTTCCAAATGGGGGATTGACTTCATGCATTGTAAGCCTACCTCAGCTGGGGGGCATGGTTACATCATCGTAGCTATGGATTATTTCACAAAATGGGCTGAGGCCATGCCTACATATGCAGAATATGGTAAGTCTACCGCTCTCTTCTTGTTCAATCATATCATAGCTAGATTTGGAGTTCCGCAGTCCATCGTCACTAATGTAGGATCTCATTTCCGTAATAAAATGATGGAGGAATTGAGTGCCAAGCTAGTTTTTCGCCATGAAAACTCTATACCATATTATTCACAAGCTAATGGTCAGGTAGAGGCCATTAACAAGGTTTTGAAAACTATGCTTCGTCAAATGGTTGGAGATCATAAATCCAATTGGAATCTCATTCTTTTTTTCACTCTTTGGGCTTATCAGACTTCTGTGAAAATAGCTACTGGTTTCACGCCATTCCAGCTTGTCTATGGACTTGAAGTTGTCTTGTTGATCCAATGTCAGATTCCATCTTTACAACTTGCCATAAAACTTCTCCCAGAAACTTCCGTAGAGGAAGCGAGACTTTTGTACTTAAATAACCTTGATGAGACTTGTAGAGATGTTGCCTTGGCTAATGAGGCACATAAGAAACACGTTAAGGCGCAGTACGATAAATCCATCCAGCCTTGTGTTTTCAATGAGGGTGATGTAGTTTTGACTTATGACCAGAGATATGACAAGCTAGGGAAGGGTAAGTTCGAGTCCATGTGGTATGGACCTTTTGTTATTTCCAAGGTGTTAGAGAAAGGAGCCTATGAGTTAGTTGATTATGATGGAATCCCTTTGGGGAAACCTCGCAATGGGTTGTACCTGAAAAGGTACTATGCCTAGGTTTTCTTGGATGGTATCTTGTATATATGTATATTGATTGACTTTCAGTGTGATTTCAATATTTTCAAGATGGTTTTGAGTTTTAGTGTATGCATCTGTTTATACCATGTTTTGGTCATGCAGATGGCTTTCTATGGCTTCATTGATGGTGCTTGCCACCACACCTTGAATCTAGCCTTGGCTGCTTGGGTTCTCTATTCCCCAGCTGAAGATTTGGTCAGCTCAGGAGCGGTTTGTTTAGGTCCCGCTACTAATAACATCGCCGAATATGAAGCAGTCATCGGTCTTTTGACTAAAGCTGCCTCCCAGGATGTCCGTGATCTAGTAGTTTTGATGGACTCTTAGCTCGTGGTTTGTCATTTAAACCATGTCTACACCATTAAGAACCCAGTGCTCGTCCACCTCTTCCAGAGGGTACGTTTGTTAGAAATATCATTTAGAACCATTACCTATAGGCATATCCCTAGGGAACATAATGTAGTTGCTGATTCATTGGCTAATTACATCCTAGATTGGCATATTTCCCATTCATGACGTTAAATCAAACAT